>PVJL010006935.1:66968-84879 GCA_004026885.1 Lyroderma lyra
TCCCTCAATTTTTTTTTCTTAGATATATCTGACTTTTTCTGCATATTTTACTCTTCAAAGTACTGTGAATTTGTAATAGTTTAAATATCCAGTAAAATAAGTTTTCCCTCATACCCTAGCTGCCATAAATTTAGCCTTTTTTCTAATTTATTCTCTTAAATGAACTTACTAATATTTTCATTGGCTATGCATTAAATTTATAAATTTGAGGAGTACATTTATTGTATTTAATCCTAGAAATAAAATGCCTTTCACTTTTCACTTCTTGTTTCTACATCTTACAATGGTTAAGATCACTCTTAGAATGTAGTTGGGGCGGGAGTTCCCTGATGATGTAGTGGCTTAAGGCTTCGGCGCTGCCGCTGTCGGCGCTGCGGCCTGGGTTCGATTCCCAGTTGGGGAGCTACCCACATACCAAAATGCAAAAAAAAAAAAAAAAAAAAGGTAGTTGGGTGTGTTAATAAATTATGAGTTTTATATTTGCTGTTTCCTATTGGTGACATGTAATACCAGGTTAAAAGCATTGGTAGTGCAGGAGGTTCCCTGGTGGCAGTAGTGGCTAGGCTTTGGTGCCCTGTGGCGTGGGTTCGATTCCCAGCTAGGGAGCCACCACCCCACCCCACCCCCCCAAAAAAAGAACATTGGCATTGTGTATAACAGTCAAGCTGCAAATTTTCTTTCTGTCAGGAAAGGTTTTATTATGAATCTAATGTGTTCGGGTGTGCTTTCTTTTCAGATTTATGTAGTTCGAATTTTGAGGGAAGGACAACTTGAGCCATCATTTGTGTTCCGGACATTTGACGAGTTTCAAGAACTTCACAACAAGCTCAGTATTATTTTTCCACTTTGGAAGTTACCAGGGTATGTTCCCATCTATGTACATTAATCTTTTATTATAGGAAGCAATTATTTTATTATTAAGTGTAGATCAAAAGCTTTGTGTTAGGGGGTTCTCTGGGGGTTTAATGGCTAAGTTTCGGCGCTCTCACCGCCACGGCCTGGGTTCGATTCCTGGCCAGGGAACCAGCCAAAAAAAAAAAAAGCTTTGTGTTAACACTTAGTAAGGTATTATTGACCATATGTGACTTATTTTCCTTTGTATCACAAGGGCCTAATACAGTACTAGCCATAGACAAGTTTTTGTCAAATGAATAAATGATCAAGATCTTAAAATGTGCAGTTTTCCAGCTTTCTAATTTTAGTTGACACTTTAAATTTGTTATCTCTACCGCAGTAAGCAACACAAGATAATAATTTGGAATCTTGATTTTAAAAACTCAGATTTTACATCTCTGTAGAAATAATGTCTATGGTCATACTGAGTACCTTTGAAAAAATGAAAAGCTAAGGCATTTGAGACTTTAAATCAGAATTTTAATGCTTAGTTTTGTATCTGATACTCTTTGGAACACCTCAGTTTTAATGTAGTTTAATGACCAATAGGTTTCCTGTGTCAAGTTGTTCAAATTCTTGTCTGACTAGATTTCAAAAGTAAAGAGACAGCAAAGTAGATATCAGAGTTTATTTCTATAGCCGTCTCATTTATCCATGGCCACCAAAATAAGCAGAGTTAAGATTTTCTTGATTTGGGCCCTGTCATTTGTGAATTCTACTAATATCCACAATAGCTCTGGCTGATTGAGTGATGATTATTTTGGAGGATAAGAACTGCATAAAATATTTGTAAATTATCAATCTTGAGAAGAAACAAGTACAAAATAAGTAATAAACAGTAAATTAGCAAAACCATGTAGTTTTTGTATCAGAGTTCATAAAAGAATGAATACTTGAACTTTTTCGTCTCCAGTACTTTGGAGAGAAATCACAAAATTTATTTTATAGTGAATTAAGACTGTACTTTGTATTTAAGTATATAAAAAAGTATATTTCTAAGTAAATGTTATACTTGATACTATAAATACTTCCAGATGAAATAATTTAAATCCCACTTGTTTTTTTCTTTCATAGCTTTCCTAATAAGATGGTTCTAGGAAGAACAAACATAAAAGATGTAGCAGCCAAAAGAAAAATTGAGTTAAACAATTATTTACAAAGTTTGATGAGTGCTTCAACGGATGTAGCAGAGGTGAATGTCCTTACTGAAAAATAACATGCTGTTTTTTTGTGCTATGTAGTATTAAACTAATGAATCATTTTCCTCTTCTGTCTTAGTGTGATCTTGTTTGTACTTTTTTTCACCCTTTACTTCGTGATGAGAAAGCTGAAGGAATAGCAAAATCTGCAGGTGAGTTTTGTTTTGTTTTTCTCTTTATTGATAGCTCATGGCTTCTCTGTGTCCTGCAAATCTGTAGCTTCTCAGTGGATGTTATAGAGTGACAGTGGGGTTATTGGCTGTGGTCTAGTGAGAATGACATGAGGGTATTCTTTCTAAGCTAGTCTATTTCTAGATAAACATAATTTTCTTTTCTTTTTTTTTTTTTAAAGTGGTGAATTAAAAGATAGTTTATTGGGGGAAAAGTACACTCCAAAGAGGTAGGAGTGGGCTTGAGCAAAGAAAGTGAGTGGCTCAGGAGCCCTGATCAACCCATAATTTTCCTAATAGAATGTGATTACTAAAACATATGTCCAGTGGCCAGTTTCTTTACCCTTTTTTTTTTTAACCCAACATGTTATGGTCCTGGAATTAAAGCAAATTTTTGTTGTTGTTGTTGCTTAAACCACTGCAAGCAAGATAAAATAAAGATGAACATATTTATATTTCCTGATGCAGGTCCTCTCAGTCCAACCCCAGGTCAGATAGGAGGAGCAGTGAAATTATCTGTCTCTTACCGAAATGGCACTCTTTTTATCATGGTGATGCACATCAAAGATCTTGTGAGTGATTACAAATAATGATTATAGAGGAAACCCATACCTTGGTAGGAAGCATTACTGTTAAGGGAATGCTTTTCTTTGTAGGTTACTGAAGATGGGGCTGACCCAAATCCATATGTCAAAACATACCTACTTCCAGATACCCACAAAACATCCAAACGTAAAACCAAAATTTCACGAAAAACTAGGAATCCAACATTCAACGAAATGGTAAGTTAAAAGCACTTCTAAAAAATTCCTAGATTTTTGTTTTGAAATTTAAATTTTTTAAAACGCTTTATAGTTAAATTAAAAATTTTTAAGTGTTGGTTGCTGAACTATTTGTTGTACTAGCAAAGCAAATCAATAGCAGTCCAGTGCCATTTAACAAAGTGATACAGATTTAAACCTTCAGTCATAGACCTTAGGTTTTAAGAAGGTCTTGGGGCCATTATTTATTTACCGTCCCAGTTCTTAAACCCCGCCTACAGCATTTTCAAGAGGAGATGACCAATCTGTGCAGAAATACTTCCCGGCCATCCAGTTTGTTTTAAGCCGTTCCAACTCTTAGGTTATTTTTAATACTGAGCAGAAATCTTCCCTCCTTGTACATTTGTATCTGTGCTTCTCACTTGTACCTGGTAAAACCACACAGAATTATTCTTTCCTGCTTCTACGTGGCAGCCCTTCACATAATTGAAGTTGAAATGCCCTTCCTATTTATTCTTGTAAAATATCTTCAGTACCTTTACTTTTGCTTGATAGGATGTAGTTTCAAAATCACCCTCCTGGAGTGTTCCCTGGTGATGTAGTGGCTTAAGGTTTCGGCGCTGGCGCTGTCAACGCTGTGGCCTGGGTTCGATTCCTGGCCAGGGAACTACCCACATACCAACAACAACAACAAAAAAAAATCACCCTCCTTCTAATTTGATTTGGTTGGTCGGCAAAGCACAAGCTGAGCAATATGGAGCAGAACTATGACTTTGCTCAGCTACTCACGGTCAGCTTATAGACTATTCATCTAGTAAAACCGTCTAACCCTTAGTCGGATACTTCTTTAGGATAAACATCACATTATTTGTGTACGTTAACTTTATGACCACACAAAAATGTCTGGATAGAGATCTGAAAGCAGATAATTCTGAATATTCATCCAGGCTATACATTTATTAAAATCATAACATATCCTTTCAGCCTTTTAAAAGCATATAAAATGTTTGGTAAAAACCAATTAGTATTATTCTCAAAAAACAGTATTGGCTTTTTTCTAGTTAGTGTTGTACTTTCAAGAAAGTAAAATGTGATCAGTTTTTTTAGGTCTTAATAGTCAAACAGTGAGAAGGAGTAGATTAAGGAGATGTTTCTTAGAAGTTATGATGAAGAGGGAGTTCCCTCGTGGCTAAGGCTTCGGCACTGTCAACGCCACAGCCTGGGTTCGATTCCCAGCCAGGGAACTACCCCCCACCAAAAAAAAAAAAAAAGAAGAAGTTATGATGAAGCTTTCTTGAAAAAAAAAAAAAAAGAATTCTAAGTGTTGAATGTGGTGTATGAAACTCCACATTTCCTATAAACTGCATTTATAGTTGGTGAGTTTGCATTGAATCATGGATAACCAGAAATTAGCATTTCATGGTATATAAAATCCAACAGGAAAAAAGAAGGGAATTTTTAATCCCCCATTTTTTGTAAAATAATTATAATTATGCCATCTCCATTCTCTTTTTCTTAGCTATTAGATCATCTTAATGCATGCTGCCATATAACTTCTTTTCCTTCCCCATACTCGCATCTCAGAAAAACCATGTTTTTAGTTTTTAGCCAGTAATAATTTTCTCCTTTGTGCGTTCCTGTGTCAGACACTCAGAGGAATGTTAACACAATCCAGGACTCCTGAAAATACATCTAACGTGTGAGACAAATTCCACCAGATGTGTCATACTCAATGTCATTAATTGTAGTCACTCTGATTAATAATCTCACTTCTGTTTTAATCCAAGAAACCAAACAAATAATTTGTACTTTTGTTTCTTTTTGCCTTTGTTGTAGCTTGTGTACAGTGGATACAGCAAAGAAACCCTAAGACAGAGACAACTTCAACTAAGTGTACTCAGTGCAGAATCTTTGCGGGAGAATTTTTTCTTGGGTGGAATAACTCTTCCTTTGAAAGATTTCAACTTGAGCAAAGAGACGGTTAAGTGGTATCAGCTGACTGCAGCAACCTATTTGTAAGCTAGTGAATTTCTGAGCTTTAGAGGCAAGAACAGTTATAAACATCTGCCCCCCCCCCACCCCCCACATACACACACACACACACACACACACTCTCTCTCTCTCTTAAAAACTTTGTATAGTATTTTTATACTTGGACAGAAATTATAAAGTAAATGTACTTGCTGCATTTCAACATGTGTTGGACCAACAGTCACATAACTAACTTTTATGAATTTGTTATAGACATTGATGTTTTAAAGTCATTATATAGAATGCTGTAAAGCCTAAACTTAATATATAATAAGTCCTGAAGACTTTGTGAGTTGGTGAAAGATTTAGTCCTCTCTTGAGTAATTCAGAGT
Organism: Lyroderma lyra; assembly: GCA_004026885.1. NCBI lineage: Eukaryota > Metazoa > Chordata > Mammalia > Chiroptera > Megadermatidae > Lyroderma > Lyroderma lyra. Next base: position 72,356 of record PVJL010006935.1, read on the forward strand.
AATGGCTTTAGTTCGGTCTACTTTGCATTGTGTTTTACACAGCTTGTTTGTGTTCCTGTATTTGCACCTTCTACAGCCTTTACAACACTGCATGTTTGCAGACACCAAAGGAAGGGAATGGTGCAGAATGTTACCATGAAATGCAGCTGCTATTCACAGGGCTGAAAAGCAAAGCACAAATAATAGATATTATGTTTAGAACTACTAAGTAGTTTATAGAAGTAGGGGGAAATAATATTGATTTTTATCATTCATGTCTTCAAAGCCTTTTTCAGAATTAAGTGCCAGTCACTGAAGTTGTAAATAATGGTGCCTTAACTTCACGTGTTTCCTGGCACTTCATTCTGTTTTTTCCCTTGACTTACACATAATTAGTAAGTAGTTTTCACTCACTTTCACCTTACTCAAGACAAGAAATTATGTACACTTAATGGTGTTTTTTCCACACAACTATCATTTTCCCTATTTCTGAGGTGTGACTTAGTTATTTAAATAGTCAACCCTTTTATTTATGTTTTTGTTGCCCAGTAACTTAATGAGATTCATCAAAGCTGTACACTAAATTCCATCATTCCGTTATAATCATACATTTATTCCTAGGAGTGTGAGTTAAAATTTTGTAGTTTCACTTTCTCATATATACTATATTCCACTCCCTCATTAAACTAAGTGAAAATTGTTTACCCATGTGCCCATTCCTGTGTGGTGGTAGAACTCCATGAGTAGGGCAGACTCTTCACAAGAGGCTGAGGAGAAGAATTCTAGGGTCCAGACTGAATTTTAATGTAGACTTTTATGGCAAAGTTTGTCTTACATGCTGTCTTACTTACATTTATAAACGTACATTCATATAAATTACTTCTCTTAATATGATATGACTCAGAATTATAAGGGACATGATTAAAACTATTCTATAGTAGCCATTAGTAAGATTCATTTTTTTTATTCGTTCAACTTCACACATAGTTATGTATATGTAACATTGTCATGGCTAAAATAGAAATTCACTTTTTAAGTTGTAAGAGATTGTAGCAGTCTGGGTGCTGTGAGATAACTGACAAAAAATGCAATGAAGAATACCAAGAAAAGGGGTTCCCTGGTGGTGTAGTGGCTAGCGTTCGGCGCTGTCAATGCCATGGCCTGGGTTCAATTCCCAGCCAGGTAACTACCCCCCAAAAAAAAGAATACCAAGAAAGGGCAATCTCCAATTCAGTTGTCCAGAACAGAATTTTTATGAACCATGCAAATGTTTAATGAAAATAGTGATACCTGTAGAGCAAACATGGAAGAGTTGAGGATGTATCACTGGAACACATTTTAAAAAATTTAAAAACTTGGAATTTTTGGTTCCTAACACTAATGATCCATTTGAGGGAACCTATGAGTATGACATACGAATATCTTTTCTTTTAATGTTAAAATGGGTTGTCTCTTTATTACATTAATTAAAGCACCACCATTTATTTTCTTTTTCCACTTGTAGTTAACATTTTCTTAAAGTGTGTAAGTAGCTTTGCAAATGTAAAGAACAAGATAGTTTCCTTTAAGTTTTTGAGACCTAATTCCATTCCATGAGTTGTCATTTAGCCACTGTAAAAAGAAAGTATTGTTTTGGTAAAAGGTCATTTTTAATTGGACTCAGTGTATAATGCCTATTTGCAGTTTGTTACTGCAGTTTCTCTTAGCACAGATATAGAACTAGAAAATATGGTGTCATCTTTCAATTATAAGTAATCTGGATTCTTATCTAAAAGTGTATATTATGGTTAATACTGTACAGTTAACCAGAGTTCAGAGCAAGTGGTAATGTTTCCTCTTAATTTAACTCATTTTCTGCCTTCTTTGGTCATTAAAAAATGACACACACACTTTACATATATTTTAATATAAGTTATTTCTCTGTGAAACGCTAATCTTCAGCCCTTACCCCCCAAAAAAGGGACAGAGGCGCCTTTTGCACTACTAATGCAATAGATTTTTGGATCAGTTTTTTTAAATATCTTTTTAAAGCTTGCATTAAGGTAAATCAAACAAATGTTTAAACAGATTGGCCAAGACACTAATTTTTATGTATAATCACAATGTTTTTTGTATCTATATCGAGTAAAAATAATGATGTTACAAAAAAGTTCTGCACCAGAAGAATTCTTTTCTCTTCTAGTGTTTCGAGATTTGAAAATAATGGTTTGCTCCAAGAACTTACTATTTTCTCTACTGAGGAACCCAATGTAGAACTTGCACTGACTTTTTTATTACTGCCTTTATAAGAATCAGTAGGTATCTGAATATTAAGGCATGAATGATCTTTGATAAAGTATTCTTCTATCTTTTCAAATGAAAGTTGTATAAACGTTTCAATTATCTTGCCTTAAATTGGTTAACTATTTTTTTCCTAAGGTTCAAGTATTGTGGCATTTATAAAAGAAAACACTCAATTTTGATACTTCAGATAAAAAAGGACTGAAGCTACACTACTATAATCAATAGATTTACGTACATGCTGTTTGACTAGCAGTGCAAATATGAATGAATATGGCAGTTAGTCTCATCTTAAAGAACCAAATACTTTAATTATATTAAGGTAGTGAAGAAAGATGTATAATATTTTTATTAATAACCTTGAATATATTCAGTGGATGAATGTGACTTTATAACTGTACTATGGTTGTATTAAAATATTTCTGGGATAAAGGAAGTCTGCTGTCATTCCTTTTCACATCAACTGTTAATTTTTGGTTCCAAACATTGAGCTCACTGTTGCTGTTCTTTGCATCTCACCCAGGAGTTGATTAGGTTCAAATAATCCTGAATTTCAGAATGGGCTGTCAGTTGCCCCTAAAGATGTCTAAACAGAATGTCTGATTTGTAAGTGTGGTTAGAAAGGTCTGGATTGCCACTTTCTTAGAATCTAATCACCATTTCATAGAAATGAAATCCTTCTGTGCGTATGGTCTCTAGCTTTTGGTAATTTATTTAAATATTAAATAGTGTAGTAACAGCCATGTCATAAACATATCTGCATAACGGGGAAATATAGTTTCTTCTGTACCATACCATAACATGTAAGAGGGCCCAGAAGAGCAATAAATTAAACAAAGAGAGCCAGTTTCTTGGGGTGATGAACTCAGTTTCTGTCAAAAACTATTTAGCCCATACTCTTTTTTTTTTTTCCTTCAGATTTTATTTTTAAATTTATTGTGACATTGATCAGCAAAAAATAACACAGATTCCAGGTGTACGATTCTACAATGCCACCCAGACTCTTTTGAAACATTATCATGAAAATTTTAGACAAATATTAAACAACAGTATAATGAATTCCATTAATTAATTCATCATACACTTTCAACAGCTATTACCTTAGGGCTAAACTTATTTGATCTGTATTAACTAGAATGTGTCTAGGTGTAAATACCTTTTTTTTCTATTTAGGATTCTTAAATCTATGGATCAGTAACGTCAGTTCTGAATAATTTATTATGACTTCTCCAATTCATTATTTCTCTGTTCAGCTGTTTGACTCATCCATTCAGTTTTTTATTTTGGTGGTTGTTTTTTTCATTTCTAGAACTATTTGGTTATTTTTGTTTGTTTGAATCATGATCCAGGAAAGACACAAAGCTGACAAGTTCAATAGGAAAAGAATAGGTTTTTCAACAAATGGTGCTGGAACAATTAGGTAACCATATGCAATAGAATGAAGTAGGACTCTTAAAACATATAAAATTAGTTCAAAATGGATCTAAAACCTGCACAGCTGAGATTATAAACCCATAGAAGAAAACAGGTGTCCATCTGTGTAATGTTGGATTAGACAAGGGTTTCTTAAGTATGACACAAAGCACAAGCAACAAAAGAAAAATAGATAAGTTAGACTTTTGTACATCAAAAGATAATAAAAACTCAGAATGGGAGGGAATATTCACAAGTCACGTATCCGATAAACCTGATATCCAGAGTGTATGAGGGCTGTCTGGAAAAAAATCCAGCCATAAATGTCTCACATTACATGGCTGGATACTTTCTGGACATCCCTCATATAAAAAACTTAAAACACAACAGCAGAAGGCCAACCCAATATCTATTTGGGCAAAGAACTGAGTAGACATTTCTCCAAAATGGCCAACAATCAGTCATATGAAAAGATGCTTAACCTCATCCGTCATTAAGGAAATAAAAATCAAAACTACAATGAGTTACTAATTCATACCCTCTAGGTGGCTGGAGAAAAATGAAACGTGAAGATGTAGAAACACATCGCCTTTTATCTTGGATCCCTCATGCAATGTTTGTGGAAACGTAAAACAGTACAGCTGCTGTAGAAAACAGTTGGGCAATTCTCAAAAAGTTAAACATCCGCGGCCTGGGTTCGATTTCCAGCCAGGGAACTACCGCCCCCCCCCCGCCCCCCCAAAAAAGTTAAACATAGTTCATCTATGACCCATCAATTCATATACTATGTGTGTGTATAAAATCTCAAGGAGATTGAAAATGGGTACTCAAATACTTGTACACGAATGTTCATAGTACTCCTAATGGCCAAAAAGTACAAACAAGCCACATGTCCATCCATCAATCTATGCACGAATAAACAAAATGTGATAGATCCATGCAATGGAATGTAATTCAGCCAGGAAAAGGAATGGAGCACAGACACATGCTACAACAGATGGATCTTGAGAAGACTGTACTCATGGGAGAAACTACACACAAAAGGCCACATACTATATTATTACATTTTGTATGAAATACCCAGGATAGGCAAATCCATAGAGACAGAAATATTAGTGGTTGCCAGAGGCTGTGGGGAGGGGAGATGAATAATTACTTAAAAGAGTACAATGCTGCTTTTTGGGGTGAAGAAAAAGACTTTTGGAGTTAGTGGTGATGGTTGCATGATATTGTGAATGTATTAATACTACAAGCCACTGGATTGTACACGTTAAAGTAGTTAAAATAGCAAAATGTATGGTATGTGAATTTTACCTTAAAAGTTTAAAAGTCCATACAATCAGTTTTTTAAAACCATTTGATCACTGAACCACTGCCTTTTGAAAATGTGTTAACAGGGAGTTCCCTGATGGTGTAGTGGCTTAAGGCTTCGGCGCTGGCGCTGTCAGCGCTATGGCCTGGGTTCAATCCCCAGTCAGGGAGCTACCCACATACCAAAAAGCAAAAAAAAAAAAAAAAAAAAAAAAAAAAAAAAAAAAAAAAAAAAAAAGTAAAAATGTGTTAACAGCGATTTAAACAGCAGAATTATAATTTTCCTGTTTTTTTCTGTCTTTAAAAAAATCAGGAAGTTCCAGTTTACGAAAGAAGTTCACAAAAAATTGTGCTACATATAAACGCCACAGGGGATGGCTTAATAGAAGCTAAACATCACTTGATTAAAGTGCAACACATGAAACTACATATTTTATCTTCAATGTTATTGATATACTCATGGCCACATAAGATGAATTAAAAACCAGTGGAGGGCTTAAACATGACAACCAAATCTCAAAAATCCCCGAAGTAATGTAATTCCTATTCCATTAGTATTTGTCCACATTCATTCATATATATATATATAATGTTTTGGGGTTTGTTTTTTTTTTTGTATGTGAATAATTCCCTGGCTGGGAATCGAACCCAGGCCACAGCGCTGACAGCGCCAGCGACGAAGCCTTAAGCCGCTACACTACACCACCAGGGAACTCCCCATATTTGTATATTCTTATTAGAAAAGTTGTATGGTCTTTTTAACAACTGATTTTTTTTTTGTAACTAGAGTGGTATTCTCAAACTAATCCAGCACTGGTGTTTGTTACATCATTGACATTCCTTAATCATTCCACTATAAGACATAAATGTGATATGTCAGGGGGCTGAGGGCAAATCATTCCAGCAATGTTTAAAAAACTCATGTGTAATTAAGTAATTGGCTTAATCCAAATCACACACAGATGTACTGTAATCCTGGTCTAGATTGCCAAATCATATTCTTTCCACTACCTTCTACTGCCTCCTGAAATAAAGTTTGTAATCTAGCCATTTCAAATGGGAAACAAACTACTTAGGTTTAAGAGTGCCTAACTTTCTGCCTGCCAAGCTCTGTTCTGGGTGCTGGAGGTTAGAATAATGAACAGTTTCCTCAGAGTTCAAATTTCTGTTTTTTGTTTTTGTTTTTTTGTAGTATGTGGGTAGTTCCCTGGCTGGGAATTGAACAGCCCCAGCGCCAAAGCCTTAAGTCACTACACCACAGGGAACTCCCCTCAGAGTTCAAATTTCATTGAAGGCAGACAACCAAACAAGCAACTAGAAAGAAAATGTCAGAGATTCATGTGCTATGAAGATAATACTGTATTAGGAGGGAGGCTTACTTTGATGGTCTTCCCCAGGGAAGGCCTGAGATGACATAGAAGCCAGAGGTTTGGATTTTATTCTATAATAAATGCACTGAGAAAGTACAGGAGGGTTTTACTCAGGGGAGTAATAAATTATCTGATTGACACTTTTAAAAGATCACTGGTAGGTTGTGAATGGGTTATATGTGTTTGGGGTGGAGATGTGAGTAAAAGCACAAATAGTTGGGATACCACTGAGTTTCCCATAGGAGAGCTGATGGCTTGGATTAGGGATAGCTGTGGAAATGGAGAGAAGTGAATGTATTCGTGATACATTTTTGTGGTAGAGATGAGATGACTCTAATGGGAATTAGACAAAATGGAAAAATCGAGACTGCAAGGTATGGTTTGAGCAAATGGGTAGTAGTTAACTGAAAAGAGATCTGGAGTAGGTAGGTAGGGGTGAGGACTGGGAATTGAAGCCATGTTAAAACCTATTCTATATCTGGGCTGAAGATACAAATTTGGCTAACGTTAAGAATGCTTTTTCCCAGCCAGGGGACTATCCCCCCTCCCAAAAAATAATGCATCTTTGTTAGGAAAAAATAGACTACCCGATTTGAATGAAATTCTTAATGCTTTGGAAAGTTACTCATCAAATAGTAGTGAGAAACTGAGTCAGAGTCAGGCAGTGGTCCCTAGAGTTTCTTTCAAAGTCTCACCCTTTACTTCAAACGTGTCTACAGTCGTTCATCATTTCACCGGCCTTCCTCCTTCCCAGGGCCGGTCTTTCTAAACGATCCCCTTCATGTTTGCTCATTCTTTCAGTGCATGCCTTTGTACCAGTCAGTCTTCAGAATTTCAATGGCATTTCTTGTTTTGTTTTGTGGTTGGTTCCCTGAGCTGGGGATCGAACCCAGGCCACGGCAGTGAGAGCGCCGAAGCCCAGCCACTACACCACCAGGGAACCCTGGTAGTTTCTCTTATCAAGGTCAAACGCCCCATTATCTCCATCATCCTCTACATTTTCCTTCACCTCCCCACATCTAGCTCTTTCCTGCCTTTGCAGTCTAGTTCCCAAAGTTCCTCCCCGTTCAGCTCTCTCATTCGGGCGCGCGGCTCCTTGAGGCTTTGCCCAACACTCCTACCCACCAAGCCAAGCACCTCACAGCCCGGTGCAAGGGGCAAGTGTGGAAATCCCAGGTGGAGGAGTAGGTAGGAGATAGGTAGGGGTCCCCCAGTGCCTGCTTCAAGTCCCTGGGCCGGTACTTCGTGATCAGTGATCCCTCCCTTGAGACATTAACATTAGAGATAAAATATAGTAGCTCTGGCTGGGTGGTAGCCATTACTAATGACTTCTAGTGTAGTACTGAATCACGATGGTATTGTATCTGAGAATTTGCTAAAGGCAGGGGCAGACTTTGAGGTATCTAGTGCCAAGATTAGGACTGGCTGTGGTGAATAATGAACAGTAATTGTGTATGGCTGAACTTCAAGGCACTCCAATTCTTTTGGGAGCAGGGTCGTACTTAATGGCCTTTCCTAAGGCGGGGACTAAGTCCTCCAACCCCTGCAGCTGTCTCTGCTCCATGCCCGCTCCCACTCCTGGGATTCGAAATTGCATTATTCTAGTTCTGGCAGCACTTCCAGAAGTGTACAGCCTCCCCTGAAAGAGAACTCAATTACGAGTCTCCGCAAAGAGCGATGCATGCCGAGATGTGAAGTCCCGTTGATTGAGAAATCTGCTACCACATTGAAATGCATTTCGGGATATGTAGTTATGCGGCCGCCTAGGGCCACACAGCGTAGCTCCGCCTCCTGCATGCGAGGGAGCGGAAACGTGTGAGGTCACTTCCTGCGAGCTGGGTGGCTTCCTGAGGCTGTTAGAGGCCTCGCTCTCTTTTTCGCTGCTTGTCCAGCGCCATCATGGGTCGCATGCACGCTCCCGGGTGAGCTCGGGTTTCCCAGTGGGTTGCAGGGCTCGGCCGCGGGGTTGGGGGGAAAGGAGGGAGTTTGGGCAGCGGGTCAAGGGGATGATGTTCTGGATTGCCGTGGCCCGGACCGCCACTTCACCCCAAGACTGCTTCTCTCCCCAGGAAGGGCCTGTCCCAGTCGGCTCTGCCGTACCGCCGCAGCGTCCCCACCGTAAGTAGCGTGCGGGGACCGGGGAGAGATGGGGAAGAGGGATACCATTCGTCGATCGGGAAAAGTGGCGCCGGGTTGCGCGCCATTTGGGCACGCGGAGCGCAACTTTGAAGGTGGGGCGATCGCTGTGCTTAGGTACTGTCCCTGGTTTCTCGTCCTAAGGCCGCTTTCTTTTCCATAAACAGTGGTTGAAGTTGACGTCTGACGATGTGAAGGAGCAGATCTACAAACTGGCTAAGAAGGGACTGACTCCCTCACAAATCGGTGAGCTTGTGTAGTGTAGCCCCTTCCGTCTGCCCTCGTGTAACTTGCTGAAAAAGGTTGGGAGTGGGATACATGTGCCCCATAAGTGCCTTTGAAAACCTTTTGCCCTTTCCCGTTTTACTGTTGATGACTGAGACCTAGTCGTCATTTGTTGAACTCTCAAATTCTCACTCAGAAAACGGTAAAATTATTAAAACATTGTGCAAAATTTAATGAGTATTACTGTGAGCTAGGCATTGCCTTAAGTGTATTGTTAAGCACTTTACATATGCTGGCCTCGTTTAATTCTGACAGCAGTACTTTCAAATAAATACTAGTCTCTGCCCTCTTAGTAGTTAAGGAAACTGAGGCACAGTGTAGCTATAAAACTAGCTCCATACCACACAACTGTTAAATGAAGGAGTTTTGGAATTGGACTCAATGCTTGTCATTTTCTCAGATGTGGTTTGAACCTCAGTTGTGTCTGGCTTCATTCAGCATATATTTGCCTACTGTGAGCTTCTGAACGCTGAGAATACAGAAGTCAAAAAAGGGCAAAACATCTGCCCTCCGGGAGTTTATAATCTAGTGGAGATACTACACGAAATACAGAGTAGACTGTCCAGTGGTCATACTGCCTATTTTGAGAGTTAAAACAAATAATGTACATACAATTTTCAGAAAAATGTCTGATGTTTTTAATTAACTGGATTTTTAAAGCTGGTTTTAACAAGTATACATAGCAGGAATTTCATTGATAGTTTTCACGTCTTTCCTATCCATCAAGCTCACTATGATAATGGTCTTCCAACATTCGCAGTTTCCACCAGAAGGGTTTTCCTTAGTGTTGGGTAAACTTTCCTTGGATGTCTGAATGAGCTTTGCGTGAATTCTCACGTTGCTTTGTGTGATGTATAAAAGTTAAACCACATTTTATAGATGGGAAACTTGAGAAGTGACTCGATCTCAGAAACTTTAAATCACATGCTCCAATTTGTATATTTGGTGTGGGAATTTATAATATATTATTCCCTTTTCAGGTGTGATCCTGAGAGACTCACATGGTGTTGCACAAGTACGTTTTGTGACAGGCAATAAAATCTTGAGAATTCTTAAATCCAAAGGACTTGCTCCTGATCTCCCTGAGGATCTCTACCATTTAATTAAGAAAGCAGTTGCTGTTAGAAAACATCTTGAGAGGAACAGAAAGGTAAGAGAATAGGACTGCTTTGTACTAACTTATTTCAATAAAATATAATGCATTGGATTTGAATTATCTTAAGGTGGATTTAGGAGAGTCTTTGACTTCTCTACATACAGTATATTCAGTTGGTTGAAAATGCTGAGGTCGTTATTTGCAGCTTTGCAAATCATTCCTGCTGGGTCTTCTAGAAACCTTAAAATGCCTTAAAGATTAAATGTAGCCACATGAACCCTGGCCTGGGAGTCTGTTACAGGGTAACTTTTCATTAAAATGCATGGTTTCTAAATTCCTTTATTAAAATAGTGTTTGCTAATATTTAGTTATTTTGGGTGGTTTTCTTGAATTTTACCTTTTTTTTTTTTTTTTTAAGGATAAGGATGCTAAATTCCGTCTGATTCTGATTGAGAGCCGTATTCACCGGTTGGCTCGATATTATAAGACCAAACGAGTCCTCCCCCCCAATTGGAAATAGTAAGTATCCACCTTATTTGTTAACAAGAACAGGAGTTAGCCAGATAGGAAATATAGTAAATGGACTGATAATAATGTTGTAGGTTATGACCGTGTGGTCAATGACTATTTAAATTCTGCCATTACACCAGGGATACAGCCATAGATGATACATAAGTAAATGGGGTTGGCTGTGTTTCATTAAAATTTTATTTATACAAGCAAAGGCCGTTGTTCACAGACCTCTGCTTTAGAACATGAACAAACCCTTTGATTCACTTTTAGATAGATGGTAAGATTTCAGGTCATGCTTCTGCTCCCTGGTGTTTGTTGTCTTCATTTTTGTATCACTTTGCTCACTGTGGTGATTAGTTTCCACCAGAAAGGTTTTTCCTTATGTTGGCCAATTCTTCCTTGGATGTCTGAGTGAGCGTCTTAATTCATTATGCTTGAGCACAACGAACTGATTCAAGAATTCAGCAGTTTGGTGCATTTGAGAATAGTTGGGGTTGATGTTAGCTGTTTGCAAATAAGATCATTAGCTGGGAAATTCTGTGGGTGAATATGGAGGACATGTATTAATCCACGTTTCTCCCCATTCCTTTTCAGCGAGTCATCCACGGCCTCTGCCCTGGTTGCATAAATTGGTCGTGTACTCAAGCAATAAAATCATTGTTTAACTAGAAGTATGCTTTGTGTTTCTTTCTCTAAAAAATTGTGTGTCAGTGACTCATATGTTGCTCTTTTTCTATGTGAAGGTGTTTTAGAAGAATTAGATTGAGTAATTAATTTCACAGGGAGCAATAAGATAACATCCAGTTTATAACTGCATCATGTTGAGCAGTTTTACCTTCATAAGTGGTTGCTGGAAGAGACTAGAAAGTAGTGATTTGTTTTGATGTCATGGTAAAAATGTTTCTAAGTATTTTTTTATACATTTGATGTTACGTACTAGGTAGAAATGTGAAGCATGTTACCCATAGTTTAGTATCACAAATATACATGAAAAGGTCTTTGGAGAAGGCACATCTTTAGTGTGGAGGGACGTTGGGGCAGTGAGTGGTATTTCGTCCCAGACTTGTTGGTGGGGCTTAAAGGTGAAGAGGAAGGGATTCAGCGAACAGTAAGCAGTCACAGTTCCACCTAGAGCAGAGAGAGAACAGGAAGAACTGAAGTGAACTCAGGTCCCTGAGCCTTGCAGCTTTTGGATGAGTTAAAATAAGTAAACTTGACTCAACTAGATGTTGTCAGAATTTGGGTATCCCTGTTTGAAAGAGACAGTTCTCTTGAAAAACTGGAGTGCGTTCAAGGTTTTAAGACCAGTAAATGATAAAGCTGCACGTTTGGCTGGTTTACAGATGGATGCAGAAAAAGTTGAAGCAGACCATTTGTACGTACCACCTTTTTTCTAAGTTTATATTTAATAATAAGCTTTTTACTTAAGCCTTACTCTAAGTAGTAAAGTTGTGTTTGAAATTGTACTAATAGCCAAAGTCCTTGTTTTCTAGAGACCAATATATTAACCAGCATTGATAGCTTGTTGGGTGCTGGGCTCATTGGGTACAGACACCAAAGTCACTTACCTTTTCAGGACCGTATTATATTCGCCTACCTAGCAGTATGTGTTCTGTGCTAGGTATGCAGACTGAGTTCCCCTTCCTAGTGCGCTCACAAATATGGGAGGCAGGTGGGGAAAGTCTTTCAGTATTTCACCTATTTCTTACCTAGTGTTAGCTGTAAGTTTTTAATCCCTTGTGCTTTTGTGTCCATGTTTTTTTAATTTATTTTTACAAATGAAACTTTATTTATTTTGTATGTGGGTAGTTCCCTGGCTGGGAACTGAACCCAGGCCACAGCATTGACAGCGCCAGCACCGAAGCCTTAAGCCACTACACCACCAGGGAACTCCTGTGTCCATGTTTTAAAGTACCTAACCATCATAAACCAAAAAATAACTTTCACTTTGATGAGGCAAGCATCTCCCAAGACTGATGAACAACAAAACAATAATAAAGTGATGAACAAGTAAAACAAGATCACACGCAGTGCAATGCTTTGCAAACCCTAGGTCGCTAGACAGATGTTGGGTGTTGATGGTTCTGAACAAAATCGTCAGTTGTCGGTAGAGCATTTCATGTTTCAATGCATTGTAGGTT
>PVJL010006936.1:0-42237 GCA_004026885.1 Lyroderma lyra
TAGTTACACTTTTAACTCATAAACATAAATAAAAGAATTAAAAACATTTATATAGCTATGGAATTAGTACTACCCATGTATAATGTGCATCCTTACTTTTCCCTCACAAATTGAGGCAAAAAAGTACACATTATACACAGCAAAATATAGTACCTTCTCCCTGCCCCCAATACATTGATTAAAATAGAGCTGACCCCACATCCATCCCCTAGGGTGGGCATGGGACCAGGCTCTAACTATTCTAATCTAATTCTCTTCACCTTGCCACAATGACTTGTTCAGAAATACACACAGAACAGTACTGGTTCTGGGAAGGGGTGAGGGAGGAGGATCCTGAAAACACAGTTAAAAGGAGGAAAGTTGACAAAGTAAAAGACCAATTCTTTGAAACAAGGTTTAAACACCTGGATCCAATCTTACTCCATCCTCCTGGACTCTCTGTTCTAGAAAAAAATTTCCTTTTTCAGTTAAATTAGGACTGAGCTGGTTTGCTAACATTTACAAGGATCCCTAACTAAAATATTCCTCTATCAAAGTAGGAAGTTGAAGGATACCATCTATTGTTAGTAAAATAAAAATAACTACATAGTATTTATCAAGGTGACCAGAGAACTAAAAATAATGTTATCAAGATATCAGAAAGGTGGTGAATGGGGCAGTGGTGGTGGAAAATAATTTTTTGTGGGTCTCTATGTCTTGCAAGTAAGGCATTGTCTGCTCTTTGTTCTGGACTATATTTTCAAGGATACTCATATTGCAAACAGCCTTGGAAGATAGTGTCTTCCTCCAGAGCAGAAAGCAGGTATATTTACTACCTCCCTCTGGAGTTGAAGCAAAGGGCGGGCATGCTTACTGCCCATTATAAAATACCTGAACTACTTAAACTCAGAGTTTTTTCCACCAACAAAACCCACTATGTGAACAGATGTTATCCGGCCCTCTCTGAACTGAAGCTCAGAACACTGGCACAAATGAAGGCTGATCCTCTGGCTACCGCTATTGCTCTGAGAAATAAACTGTACTTCATCTCTGCCTCTTCTGCCTTCCACCAACACAAGAGTCTGTGTCTTCCACTAACGTGCATAAAGATGTGACAAGCTAACTTGTTAGCTTCCAGTAGAGAGTAAAATCTGATTTCAGATCCTTTATAATTCTTGACAGGTGGTAAAAAGGACAAATCAAGAAATGAAAAAAAAAAAAAAGAAATGGAAGTATATGAGGTGCAACAAAACGGCGGCATGAGAGTGACCTCCGGAAAACTCTGGAGATTACAACTAATAAAACACCTATACCTCAACCAAGAGCCCTCTACACATCTCACAATCAGCTAAGAAACCCACTGGTGGCATTAAGGTACCTATAGGCAGGGAGTGGGTTAAACAAAGGAGAAATAAAGGGAAGAACAGGGACTCCCGGTCTTGGAACTCTACTACTGGGGGAGGAAGGAGGAAGAAGTCCGTAGGAAGTGCTGCAGGCTTCACTTGGTCAGCGGGACAGAGGAAAGGAGGCCCCCAGAAGGGGAGTGAGATACCACACCCACCTCACTCTATCCCCAGGAGGTGCAGACCTGTCAGCAAAACTCCACAAAACGCAGCTGCCGGACCTCATTCCAGTTCCCAGAGGAGGGAGAGTGGCTGGGCGGTGAGGAGCCACAGTGCAAATGCTCCCACCAGGAAGGAGAGGAGGGAGGGGGACTTCATGTGCATTTCTCAGCCCACAACCAGGAGGATCTGAAAAACCAGCATACAGGACAGCTGACCCCAAAGTTCAGGGCAGAATCCACGCATGCACAGGGCAAACCCAGAAGAGAAAGGTGCAATCACACTCAAAACTCCCTGCAGGACCCCTGGAAGCACAGGAAGAAAACTAAGACCTCCCCCATAGACCTCTGCCCACCCTGTATCAGAAGCTAACACCAAAGAAACTGCAGCTGAGAGGGTCCAGAGAGGCCACAAAAAATGAGAAACCAAAGATTTAAAGATATGGGGACAGGTTAACCCATCAGAAACCAAGCTCAAAGCAACGATTATAAAAATGCTTAAGGAACAGAATGATAGCAAACATTAAAGAAGATAGCAAACATTAAAGAAGACTTACAAACCATTATAAAGGACCAGAGAGAGATAATGACGACATTCACTGAAATGAAGAATGGTGTAAAAGTCACCAAACTAGATACAACAGAGGTGAAAAGTAGTGATTTGCAGGAAAAGCTAGCAGAAAACCCCATTTAGAACACAGAGATATGAGAATCCAGGAAAATGAGGGTGGTTTGAGATTCCTCTGGCACAATTTTAAGTGGAAGAATATCAGAATCATAGGTGACCCTGAAGGGACAGAGGAAAAGTAAGGGACCAAGAAATTATTTGAAGAAATAATGACTGAAAATTTTCCTCGCCTGGTGAAGGAAGTAGACATACAAGTCCAGGATGCACCAAGAATCCCAAACAGGAACACACCAAGACACATCATAATTAAAATGGCAAAAGTTAAAGAAAAAGAGAAAATTCTAAAAACAGCAAGAGAAATGCAAATAGTAACTTATAAAGAGACACCCATTCAATTCTCAGCTGATTTCTCACCAGAAACTTTACAGGCCCAAAGGGATTGGCAGAAAATATTCAACGTGATGAAAACCAAGGATCTACAACCAAGAATAATGTATCCAGCCAGGCTAGCTTTCAAAATTGAAGGACAGATAAAGAGCTTCTCAGGTAAGGAAATGTTAAAGAAATACATCATCACCAAACCAGCACTACAAAGAATGTTAGAGGGACTTCTTTACAATGGGAGGAGGGATGGGAGAGTGGGTAATATAAGGGAAAGGGATGGAGAAATTTAGTTTGATGGTTAACATAAAATTGAAAGTAACAAAGGAACAAATCTCATGGACATAGTCAATAACTTAGTAGTTACCTGAGGATAAGGGGGAAGAGGGGTGGGAGAAAAGGGACAGAAGCACAAATACATGGTGATGAAAAGAGAATTGACTCTGGGTGATGAACACATAACACAACGCATAGTAGATGTAATGTAGAATTGTACACCTGGGAGCTAGGTAATTTTTACTAATCAATGTTGCCCCAATAAATTTAAAAATAAAAAAAAAAAATAAAATAAAATATATTCATTGGTTATATTTGAAAAAAAGAAGTGGAAATATAAGCATATTAATATGGGGGACTGTCACCAGAAGAATCAAACACAGAAACAACTGAAGTGGCTCCCCTGGGAGAGGAAACTGAGTGGGGAGGTGTGGATGGAAACAAGAGGATTATTGCTTTCATCAGAAACTATTCTGAACCATTACATTTCCCCCCACCATGAACATGTATTTCAGAAAGAAGTCTTTGCTGGCTACTTCAAAGGCAAAAAAGAAGTGTACAAGAAAAAACTTTTTTCAGTATTTTCATCCCATTGGATGTGAACATCAAGAAAAGTACCTATTAAAAATGATGTTCTCATCACAGCTCTACGAACCTAGAAAGGAAACACTCTCTCACCAATGATCATCTCAAGCCAGAAAACAAGCCTCAATGTTTCTTCAAAAAAGTATCTCAAGTCTTGCTTTGGAGAATTATTCTTTAAATTACATGATTCTACTAGCCAGGTACACAACAATCCCCCACAACCTCTCCTACACAAAGCACATTACGGGCTTCAGCGTATAAATGTGTCCTTAAGCATAATTTCATGCAATTGTAGATTCTAATTTACCCCTCTAAATCATCACTGTTTTAAAACTGAAATTAAAATTAATTTATGATACTAGAGATAACCAAGTACAGTTTAAGTCTCCTTAGGGTGAAGGAGAAATATTTTTAAGGTGTTGCGGGGGAAGCATGCCATCTTACAAGAAAAAAACAAAAAACAAATAGCTCATTAAGGTTCAAAAAGTAATTCACATTAAAGAATCAGAATTTTCTAATCAAAATTTGAAATTACCAATTATTTTGTGTGGTAGGCAACAGTGGATGGTTGTTTCTATTAGTTAAATTTTATACAAATTACAGGGAAGTTTTTCTCTTAAAACTCTAGAACAGCGAAATCTACCATCTACCCCTCTACTCCTCCACTAAATTATACGTCTCATACAGCCACATTATAACTTTTGCTCTCTCGATGAATCTAATTTTTAAGGAAGATGAAAGAAGAGCATACAAATTCAGCCCCAGAGATAAGCTAAATTGTTTCTGAGCTAAAATAAATCCAAGCAATATAAGATCTGGTTAGGAGCCAGCTCTGGTTTTATTTAAAATATACTTTATTTAAATTAGTGTTACCTTTAACATAATATTACTGCTTCAATAACAGTAGCTTCATTCAATCTATTTAAGTCATGGGAAGCTGGAGCAAATAAAAGATAAAGGTCTCTGTGACATCAGAGTTCCACTAAGTGGTTTCTGATTTCTTTTTCACTTCTAGGTGTTTTTCACCAGGAATGCATTTATGGGATGAAGTTCCTCTATAGGTCAGACTGCTTGGGTTTGAATTCCAGCTCCGGCAGAGTTATTGGCTATGCAAGCTGCTTAACATCTAAGACCGTTTTCTGCAAGAAAAAAGGGACAAGAATACTTTCCTCATAGGGTTGTTATAAAGATTAAAAATGATAATACACATAAAATGTGTAGCATAAGGCCTCGTGAAAAGGAAGGAAGGAAGCTGTTAATATTGTTACCCCTGACTTTGTGGGAAGTCCAGTAGGAAAGAGATGTCCCAGCTGCACACAGTGGGACACAAGCAACTGCAGTCTCTTTCTCATTAACTAAACCACCTCTGGAGGCTATGAGAAGCCACATCACCAAAAAGGCGCCAGGGACTTGAGGCAGGTGATGTATTTCTAAAACTCAGTCCCTATATTCCACCAAGAGATTAGAATCTTGTACAGGTTTGTTTGCCTTTGTATCACTGTGGAACACAGTGATCTCCAAAAGCAAATTTTTTAAAATAATGGAAACAGTACCATTAAGTATAAATTTTTTAAATGTAAATTATTGTATAGCTATCTTTCTCACTTTCTTAGCTTACTTTCTTTCCTACCTTCATTCATTCAACAAGTATCTGTTGAGCACGTACGGGACACTTAAAATAGTGAATAAACAGTCAAAGCGCTCAACTAACAGCATTCAGCTGGTGAGACAGACAACGAATAATAGTCACAATAAGCAAATGACAAGGAAGCAACTGCTGTGACTAGGGTAAGGGAATTTGGGCGTGCTGCGGGAGAGGAACAGTTGCCATTCTAAAGAGGGTGTTCAACATAGGCTTCCTTGAGAAGCTGAAACATAAAAAGAAATTTGGAGGAGGTGAGGAAGTGAGGCATGAAAATTTATCTAAGAGAATAGTGTTCCAGGTACAGGTAACAGCCCATGTAAATCCTAAGCATGCCTATCTGATTAACAATTCCACCACTAGCTAATAAACAAAACTGTCAGCTTTTACTATTAGTCTTAATATCTTTCTCTTCCCCCAAAAAATCTGTGCTAGTAAAACCAAATAAAAGAATCTTTTTATAAATATCATTCGTTCAACAAATATTTATTGAACACTATGCTAGGCACCACTTTCTATTCTAAACTATAAGACCTCAGGAAGGGGCCTGATGTTGACTGCAAAGTATTTATTAAGTATAAGAAATACTTTTTGCCCGTTCTTTGGCTTACTAAGCCTTCACTGATTTAAAAAAAAAATGAGAAATTTGACCTCCAGATAAAGTGAAATGATACTATACTGAAAGTTATCTCAAAGTCTCTCTCTTTAGAGCATAGACATTGGCCCCTTATAAATTTTTTACTAAAATAAGTAATTTCAAAAGTACTAACAATGACATTATGCTAATATCTTCTCCTCAATGCCCCTGAAAGGTCAAAACATTACTAGTGGTAGTCTAATTTTTTTACCACCTTCCCAAGATTCACTACAATTAGAGAAAAAAAAATGTGATCTACCAAGTACAAGGTGCTATGCTGTGTGCTATGGTAACTAAATAAGAGATCTCTGCTCTCCAAGATCTCATATGGAAAAACATATGCATATACACCCTTTTTTATGCTATTTCCTACTTCAAAAATAAGTACAGCTCATAATATCACCCAGAAAATTACTATGACTTTTCTCAACTTCCAAATGAAAAGCTTTGAGAGTTAAAAAAAAAAAACATTTTAAAAACACTTACTATTACTTAAATTACAACTCTGGCAGAGTATTTTTTATATAATTTATCTAGGCCACTTAGCAACTGGAGAAAAAAGTTTGAAAGTTGAGAACCACAACAAAAAAATTACATAAATGGAACCAAATATCCCAGACAAGAAAAATTTGAAGTTCATCACCACCAAACCAGTGTTACAAAATATGTTAAAGCGTTTCCCTTAAGAAGAAAAAAAAAAATCAAAAATATAAATAAAGAAATACTGCAAAAAAAAATATATTCTCAAAGACAAAGACAAACACATAATAAAAGCAGTGGATCAATCAATACTAAAGGTAGTACAAAGGTTAAAAGGCAAAAGCAGGAAGAGCATGTATAATTACAATAGTAAACTAAGGGATACACACAAACACAAAAGAAGTAAAAAATAATGACAAAAAACATAAACGTGGAAGGGGTGAGTAAAAATGGTAGTGGTTTTAGAATGTGTTTAAATATACTTGTAAGCAACCATCAACTTAAAATAGACTATAAACCTTGGTGTATATGAAGTACATGGTAACCACAAACCAAAAATCTACAAGAGATACACTAGAAATAAAGAGAAAGGAATCTAAACACAACACTACCGAAAGTCAACAACATATAAGAAGAGAGCAAGAGAAGAAAGAAACAGGGAACTAGAAAAACAATCAAACAATAAAAATGACAATAAATACATACCTATCAATAATTACTTTAAATGTAAATGTACTAAATGTTTCAATCAAAAGATGAATGGATAAAGAATCAGTGATACATATATAGTGGAATATTACTTGGCCACAAAAAGAAAAAAATCTTGTCATTTGAGACAACATGGATGGACCTAGACAATATATGCTAAGTGAAATAAGTCAGTTAGAGAAAGACCATATAATTTCACTTGCATGTAGAATCTAAAAGTCAAAACAAACTAACAAAAAAAGAAACAATCTTACAGATACAGAGAACAAACTGATGGTAGCCAAATGGAATGGGGGCTGGGAACTGGGTGAAAAAGATGAAAAGATTACTAAGCACAAATTGTCAATTACAAAATAGTAATAGAGGGGATATAAAGTACAGCTTAGGGAATACAGTCAGTAATACAGCCACTCCTCACTTAACAACCTACCTCTTTAACAACCACTAGGACTTACCACCAGTTCTCCAATGCAGGGAATCTCCTTTTTCAGTCTTTGCCTCCTTCCCACACCTGGTTAGTATTCACTCCAAGCTTGTCCAATCTATGGCCCACAAGCCGCATGTGGCCCAGAGGAGCTTTGAATGCAGCCCAACACAAATTCATAAGATTTCTTAAAACATTATGAAAATTATGCATGGACCTTTTATTTAGCTCATCAGCTATCCTTAGTGTTAGTGTATTTTATGTGTGGCCCAAGACAATTCTTCCAATGTGGCCCAGGGAAGTTAAAAGGCTGGACACCCCTGCACTACACAAAGCATCCGCAATCACACAAGACTACATATTCCTTTCTGAAGTATGGTGTCACGTGATATCTATTGAGAAATACATGCCATATGGCGCCACGACACACAAGACATCCATTCACCTTTAAACTCCTCACTTATCAACCAATTCACTTAACAACCTAGTTGTAGGAACGGAACTCAGAATTTGGTCATTGAGAACTTGGTAATAATGGCGTATGTTGTCTGATGGGCACAAGACTTATCAGGGGGATCACTTTGTAAGTTATATAAATGTCCACTACTATGTTGTATGCCTAAAACTAGTATAATACTGAATAGCAACAGTAATTGATAAAGGAACCAAATGGAATATATCTGTTGATTAGTTTCTTTTTCCCCAATAAGTTAAAGGGTATTTTAAGATTAGTTGAAACCATTAAGTGAAAAAGGGGAAGGAATTAGGATGTATATATTGCCAGTTATAAAAACTGGCAAGATGAGTCACAGGGATGTAAAGTACAGCATAGTCAATAATATAGTAATAACTAAATATGGTGTCAGATGGCTACTAGATTTATCAGGATGATCCCTTAAGTTATATAAATGTCTAATCACTATGTTGTACACCTAAAACTAATACAGTATTTCAACTGCAATTGAAAAAAAAATTTAAAGACTAGTTGCAAACACATTTCCAAGTAATGTATGTGATTAAGAATGTCTGTCAGAGAAAACAGAACTAAAAATTTAATGCTTTTTAACCTTATGCCCTAATCTACCTAATTAAGAGAGCAATTCCTAAGAAACACATTACTCACAGTTTACTATAAAGTATTTATGGGTAGAAGGGCTTCTCTCCTAACCTTAACCATCAGTCTGCTCTTAGGATTGGCCTAACTAAAATGAAAACAAGCTGTGAGTTGCTTCACCCAACCTAGCATTTCTTTAGTGGGTTATCTAGTCCATGTTTTCAAGGCATCTTAGCTCGAATAGAAGTACTTACTCTCTCTACATAAATGCCCTATCAGGCATTTTAGAGTTACTCTTCTGTCACTATGTTTTACTGATGAAATTTGGAAGTACAAAAACTGTGTTACTAAAGATGTGAAAAAATAGGTGTCATCTCAAATTGCAAATATGAGGTCTGTCCGGAAAAAAATCGAGCCCCTGATAATAATGCAAAAGGTTTGGGAGACATAAATGTAACCTGGCAGCCAAGGCGAGTGGACTAGAATGCGCATGTGTGAACAATGACAACTACACTGTACTGGTCAGTGGGGGCGCTAGACTCCTTTGAGTGAAAATGTGTCCTAGGTAGACACTGCATTTAAAATGACTGAGCAAGTACGGCAACGAATCTGCATCAAATTTTGCATTAAGCTTGAATATTTCTCCATGGAAACTATTTGGATAATTCATAAGGCTTTCAGGGATGAGGCAATGAGCGCTGCGCAAATAAAAGTGTGGCATAAATGCTTCAAAGATGGAAGAGATTTAGGAAAATAGATGAAGCAGCTCATGCCGATTCCAACAAGTTTTGTAGAGTGTTTTGAACAGTCAAAGAGATGGCGTGAGAACTGTGTGAGGTCTCAAGATAGGCCTATTCTGAAGGGGACTGAGGCGTCATTGTCCTATATACAATATTTCTTGAATCTTCATCAATAAATGCCTCTATTTTTCATATTACATGGCTGGATACTTTCTGGACAGATCTCATACTCTCTGACCCAGCAGTTCCACTTCTAGAAATTTATTCCACAAAACAACCTATAAACAAGGTTATTCACTGAGGCACTGTTTCTAATAGAAAAAGATAGTAACAACTCCATTTCTCAACCTCACCTGCATTCACATGTGACTAGTTCTGGCTAATACAACATGATTGGAAATATGAAGTGGCAGCTTCTAGAAATTTTCCTGCAAAAAAGGCTAACATGTAGCCTTTGCCCCTTTTGTATCCTGCAGCTTGGAATGGGGGTGCAATAGCTAGAAATCCAGCTAGGTCAATGAGGACACAAGCAACACACAGTGGAGCAGTAACAGTACATAAAGAGTTCAGGTACTCCAAAGTGGGAAATGAAGACAAGCCTAGAGGGCTGGCTGGCTCGTGTTTGTCTGTCTCTCTCTCTCTCCAATGTAGCATTTATTCTATACAACAGTCAGCTCATCAAATTGCTTAATATCTGTGCATTTTACTGTATTCATTATGCCTTAAAACAGAGAGAGAGAAAGAGCGACACATCGAGTGCTATACCAGCCCTAAACACACCTATCTGAAATTTTAAAAGACAGACTTGGTTGTTTAACCCACTGTTAGCTTAGGTTTCTATCACTAATATATCTTCATATACCAATTTGCAAAGAATGACAAAATCAATTTAAAAAGGCAAGATAACAGTATGTAGAATATGCTATCATTTAAGTTTTTCAAAAGGTAGGGAGAATAGGTTGCCTCCAGTGAGGGGAAGACAGTGCCTGTGAAACAAGAGAGAAAACTCACTTTTTGCAACTTTAAAATTTTTGAATCATGTGAATGAACACATTATCTATTCAAAAATTAAATGTTCTTTAATCCAATTAAACATTCCATTTAATTTTTTTCAAATTTTGGTATATGCAGATTTCAATGATTTGAAGACCTATACTGACTTTGATTTCAAGATGATCCCACATTGAATTAATTATCCCAAGAACCACTAAATACAAAAAGGACAAAAAAATAAAATATGTGCTAGAAGGGGGTAAAAGGGATGGAGATGCTGAGACTATTTTTTTCAAGAGAAAAAGGCAAGAAAACATTTTAAGCAAAAATAGAAGCATTAAGGTCATTCTACTGCTAGAATATACTACATCTTTTAATTTCTCATTGTCTGCTTTTAGAGAAGAACAAAGCCCCTACCTAAATAAAAAGGCCAAAAAGGCTTTTCTCTGATTAGCTGAAGGAATTATACAAAAACTTCTTTTTCTTGTTAGAGGAGGATAGGTTATGAGAGCTATAAACAGTAACATGAAAATTTGTGAATCAGATTAGAAATTGAAATAAAATAAGAATTTCTCAAATTGACCTTAGGTGGCTTTCTTTTCTCAACACTATTTTTAAATTTGCCTTTGTAAATCCTATTACCTTTTTCATGGTGTAAGCAATATAACAAAGAGTCACTCAAAAATCTACAGCACTCTTAAATAGACCATCCCATTTTGCATCAGTTGCCCAAATCTCGATCGGCTCGTATATGTATCATTCATTGTACACTAGTATAATTTTTGTGTATGATTTTGTGTATATATATTTTAAATTCCATTTTCACATACTTATTTCTATGATAGAATTACACTGCACAAAATTAAAAATGTGCACTTTAGAAATATTCATAAAGTTTTGGATTTTCATTTTTAAAAGGTAACTCTGCAAAAAAGCCCTTTTGCACACCAGTGACAGAAGATTACTTATACAGATCCTAGAGTAGAGGCCACCAATCATCTACTGATCCATCTCAATTACAACCTCTCAAGTGATAAATACAAACATTTAAACCTAGAAAGGAGACATTATTTACATCCTCTGGCTGGTAATAGTATGTACAAACATCAAATTGTTTTTAACTGGGTTGAAAGGTTACAACAAAATCACTAACCCTTTAGTACTTAACAGTAACTAGTGTGGAAATTTCATTTGGGACCTTTGCAACACATGTAGGCATGAACAATAATCATTAATCCCTTCAAAGTAAATATTTCTGAGGGCAAAGAGTACATTTTCTAATATAGTTCTTTGTGATATCCTATAAAGTAAATTTTAGCAACACCGACTAAATGAACATTCAAAAGCAGCAATCTCAAAGTAGGCACAATTAACATTTGATGAATGAACTGATCACTAACAGTTTTCAAACACTACAATGCACAAGGAAATAAAATTAAAATCAATCTTTACTTCTCTAAATAAGATGTCTACATTATGAGCATACAACACAAATGGCAAATTTCTTAAAGAAAACTCAGTAATTATACTAAGGTTCACTGATGAAGGCTTGACATGGTTTTCTTCTAAAGAGGAAAAAAAACTATCTGCCAAGAACATTTCATCAAATTCACACTGAATCTTCAAAAATGGTATTACTGTTACTTTAATAAAACAGTAAGACTAACACCATACTTTGCAAGTAGAAAAGTAGAAAATTACACTCATTATTTTTAAAAAATTGGTAACGAAAAAGGTAGAGATTAATTTTCTTATAACTTCTAAGGACTAATCAAATCAATTTCATTCATATGGTATACTCTAAAAATACTAAATAAACAGCATAAACCCAAGGACAGGGATTACTTAAATTCCATTCTAACCAATTTTTACTTGATTCTATAGGAAACAGAGATTAGTAACTGTCAGTACAATCCTTAAGGAACTTACTCAAGAAGCCAAAATCTTATGGCTTTTAAGAGGAATTCCCACTGGATGTTATGACTAGTCAAGAGGTAACATATTTAAATCAAAGCCATTAAATAAGAGGAAGATTCAACAAGAGTTTGGTAAAAGAAACACTTGGGAATACTGGGGACACATGAAAAGACCTTTAATATTTCAGTAGTCCAACAAAAGCACATTTTAATCTCCAAAATTAATGTTATCTTTTAATGAGACATGATCCCCTTTTTATGTCCCTTAAAAGGAGGAAAAATCCCTGAGACACTCATAAAGGAACAATCCTTATAAGAAGCTTTACAACTCCTAATTCTCTATTAAAAGAGCATAATTAAAATTCAAGCAGGACAGACAAGATTGAGTCACAAAATAAAACAAGATAACAACTAAGCCCCTAAATCAAATAAAGAAGGGAGAAAATCATTAATTTTTTCAGAAATAAAATAGTAATTAACATGGCTTAAATTTTCACTTAAATTTCAAGACTGAAATTTTTTTTAAAAATCAGTAGTTCTAAAATGTTTTATACTGTAATTTTTAAGTGTAAAAATATTTTATATTATACAGTCTTAAAATTATATGCAACTAGAATGAATGTTATGTTTTAATTTGAGGAAAAGTTAAAACCCCCTGCTCATAAAACAAAAATATAAACTTTCCAGAAATGTTAATATCTGAGCTAATAATAAATTTTACTAATATTTACCAAAAAGAGAGGGAAAATCCACAAGATATGAAACAATAAGACAAAAAATAAATTCTCGAATAAAGGCTGCTATTTGCCAAAGAATTATAGAAGATCTGTAAAATACTACTAAGAGAAAAAGTGACATAACTAATGAACTGAGCATAATAATGCCTGGCATATAAAACATACTGCACTTTTTTTAGTAAATGAATAATAATCAGGTGTTAAAATTCCACAAGTTAAAAATGTTGGCATAAGTTGTACACCTGGAAAAAAAAATATTGGTGTACAACTATTTTATTAAACTAACCATATAACATGTTAAGTAAAACACAGGTAAAGAAAATATCAAGTGAAAGATAGGTTTTCTAAATCCTACGACCTTCTTTGGACTTATTCTCAGGATCCATTTTCATAGTCTTCTTTGTAGTGTCTCAAGTGAGCTAAAATAATCTGGTAGTGGTAGAACTTTTCATCTAGGTGGTAGAGCTCAGCCTGAACTAGAGAAACCTCTCCCCTAAGGTTAATGTGACTGGTGTGCAGAAAGTACCCAGAACCTCCAGAGAATAATCCTGATGACTGAACTTGAAATAAAATCTCTTGCCCTACTTTGAAAACAAGTTTGCCTCTCCCAGTTCCTGGACAATAGAGCAAATGTGTCCTTTGAGGCTTCTTTATCAAACTCAAATTTCATCTTCAGAAACTCCAGCTAATCAATAATTCCCCACTAAATAAGAATGATTTTATAGCTACAAGTAGATTACAAATTATAAACAAAATTAATTTTTTTGATTTTCAAGACCCAAATGACCACTTTAATACACAAAATCCTACAATAGAATCTGCTAGGTGTCAAAGTTAACCAGCTGAATAGAAAACAAACAGAACTTTAAAAATTTTTAAAGCTATAGATTTAAATAGCCCAGGCATGTCCCTAAAGACTAAAAAAAGCTAACCCTTTGCGTGTCTATGATTTGGGGACATAAGATACAAAGCTTAGAATTTATTAGGGGAGTTAATACTAATACACATGAAGCAATTAGGGAGCAATAAACAATGATATATGATGAAGTACTAAAGTGTGCTATTGTAAGTGGATGAATATTCAATATACACCACTGGAAATGGAAAGACTGCAGAAGGATTGGAGAGTTCAAAGGGATTTTATGGATCCAGGCTTCTTTTAACAGATGATGACATTTGTAGAACAGAGAGCAAGGCTGAGGAAACTGGCTAACAGAGCACCAGGGTTGTTGTAGGTAGTCCCAGAGATAGGTGAGGAAGAAGGATAAGATGGGCCATCTTATAGGAAGTCTTAAAAGCTACTTTTAAAGGCGATGCCACAGAAACCTAGTGCAGGAGAGTAACATCCCAGTGGAATGCTTGGTCAATTAACCTGGCAACTGTACAAAAAGACTGAAGAGAGCAAATAATGGATTTATGAAAACTCTAACACGGACAATTAGAGAAATCTAAATTAGAATAACCAGTGGTCGATCTCTGCTACCCAATACAGAAGCCACAAGCCAGCCTTACATGGCTTCTGAACACCTGAAGTACCAGGTTCTGATCACACAGGTATATGTGGTTCAAGCTTCACCTTTGGACTTTTCAGTATTGTGAGCCAGTTAATTTGAGTTGGTTTTCTGTTATAGTACAACATAAAAAATCTAAATGGCATAGTTAATTTCAATAGTTTCTATCTTAGGAAACTAGAACAATACCCATGTCTTTGCAGAGAAACAGCAAAACAGAAAAGGCTTAACTTGGTCACCATGAAGGAAACTAAGAAAAATGAGTTTAGTTTGTCACAGAGTATACTGAAATCTCTCTCAATACTCACTCCAATCTATTCTCACATAGACTTCCTGTTTTACAGATGTCCCAGAATCTGAGGTTTCACATATGACCTAAGTCTGGACAAGCAAACATCCCTGCATAAGATATCAAGGGCAGAAAGTAACATATAATGATGATTCTGGTACAGCATAGGGAATATAGTCAATAATATTGTAATAACTATGTGTAGTGCCAGGTGAGTACTAGACTTATGAGGGGGGGAAACACTTCATAAACCATATAAATGTCTAACCACTCTGCTGTACACCTGAAGCTAATATAAAATAATATGGAATGTCAACTGTAATTGAAAAATAAATTCTAAACTGTTAATTCAGCCCACTCAAAGTTTACATATCTTCCTTTCTCAATAAATCCCATTTGCTACAACTACTTAGAGCAAATGTTCTTACTACAGATTCTTGAACAGTAAGTTAAGTACAAAGTAAACAGGAATATACAAAAAGAAGTATCCTATTAGCAGTTAGAAACCTAACAAGAGTTACAGCTTATGGATACAGATGTAGGCATGACCAGGAAAGAAATATAATCGAGAAGTCCTAAGAGGTAAGGGCTAGATTACAAGGAACACCAAGAATCAAGAACAGAACTTTAGTCTGTATCTCAAAGAAAAAGATTTACCAACAGAGCTGAAAAATCAGAAGAAATCAGAGGTAAGAAAAGAAAGAAGAAAGAACTCAAAAAATGAAGAGGTATTCTATACAATTAAATTCCAAAGGCAATAAACAGGATAAGAATTTAACTACAAGATGTGTTTTTCACACTATTTATTTAAAAATTGGGTCCAGAATAATGCTCAAACTCCTTCCAAAATTGGGTCACAACCACCCCTGTCTGCTACTATTCCTTATACTATAACATCTAATCACAAAGTCTATTTAAAAAACAAAAAACAAAAAACAAACCTCTTCTCTGGATCCAATTCAAGCTTGTCCAAACTGCGGCCCAGGATGGCTTTGAATGCAGCCCAACACAAATTTGTAAAGTTTCTTAAAACATTACGAAAATTATGTACAGACCTTTTTTTAGCTCTTCAGCTAAACAAGACAATTCTTCTTCCAATGTGGCTCAG
The DNA here is from genome assembly GCA_004026885.1 of Lyroderma lyra. Lineage (NCBI taxonomy): Eukaryota > Metazoa > Chordata > Mammalia > Chiroptera > Megadermatidae > Lyroderma > Lyroderma lyra. Next base: position 15,650 of record PVJL010006936.1, read on the forward strand.
GGAAGCCAAAAGGTTGGACACTGCTGTCCTAAAATAAAGGACCAATTCAAGATCCACATCTAGGAAGCTTTCTCTAACAGTTCCAATTGCCTCCTCTGAATTCATGTAACATTTATTTATCTCTCTGTAGACACCTAACTAAAATCCAAACTAAATTATAAGCTTGAAGAGAGCCAGGGCCTGTGTTCATTTCTTGGTATCTGAACACCTAACATAATGCCACTCGTGTGCTAACAAAGCAGGCCCTTTAAACAGGTAGTTTCAGAAGAAATTGGTGCAAGTAAGATTGCAAATTAAAGTGAAATTGCCTTGGAAGTACAAGAAGGAACTTTCTGTAATAATGGTAATGTTCTGTGTCTTGACAAGGTTATAGATTACAAAGATGTATGAACTTGTCCAAAAAAAGGGAATGGTACATATAAGATATGTACATTTTACTGTATATAAATTTACCTACAAAAATAAATAAACAAATACCAAGGGTACCAAAAAAATGTATACATATTTTAAGAAAGAAAAAAAATATTAAAATTGTAATACTCAATATATACTGATAACAAAAGATAACTACAAGTCACATTTGACTTCTGTAATTACAAGAGGTGCTCAAAGTGGCCACCATCAGCGTCCAGACACTTCTGATTATGGGGAACTGCTGCTTGAGCAACGCTGACCAAAGTGTCCACTTGTATCACTGCACATGCCATTTCAATTTCTTCCCAAAGTACTGCCATTGTAGCCGGTTTTCTACAGTACACCACATCCTTTAAGGTCCCCCATAGGTAGCAGTCGAGGTGTGTTAAGTCAGGAGAATGTGGAAGAAACTCAAACGATGTTTCCCAATTTCAAATACCACTTCAAAATGGTCTTGCACTCCTCCGATAACCACCATGCTTCTGCCATTTCCTGTGACTGTCCTGCCTGTCACATGGTGACACTGGCATTCATTTGATTAATGCCATCTTTTGAGTGAATGTCATACCATAATTCAATTCAATTTCAAAAAGTAATACATAGATAACATCACTTAAAATGTGTATATATTTTTTAGCACCCCACTAGTTCGTAATAGGCATGCTGAAGAGTTAAGAGGTAAAGTATACTTACTTTAAAATGCAACAAAAATATAGGATGGATTAGTAAATGGATAGAGGGAGAGAGAAAGGGTAGGATGGATAAATAGAGAAGCAGATATAGTAAAATATGAATTAAAGAATCTAGGTTGTGGGTATTTAGGTATTCAATGTACAAGCAATTCTTGCAACTTTTCTGTAATTGAAATTTTTCATAATAAAATATTAGGGAAAGAAAGCAAAGAGTGGAAATGAAGGCTATGAGAGGCTCACATATTTCAGAAGTTTGTCAATTGAAAGAAAGGTATTGACGGAAAAGAAAAAGAAGGTCTGACAATGGGATGTCTGAACTGTCCCCTCTTCTTTCTACCTCTAATTTTAAACTGCCTAGACAAACTAGTTCCGGCCTTGAGAGCTTATTCTCAAAGAAAAGTACTCATACTCAATTCCATTTATTCAGGACAATCCAAATCCATAGGGTATAGATCCTTTGATAAACTTTTCCCCATTTTTTTACCTGAGTTTTTAAATACTTCCTTAAACAGACCTTTAGAAGAGACCTCTGCCAATTGGCAAGACACAAATTGCTCATCCTCTTGGTCCAACTTGGGCCCCACAGGTCCTTGGCACTCCATGGCAAAGGAATATTAAAACAAAGGTCAAGGGTCCTTGCAGAAAGGACAATTCATCTGAGTGTCAGTCACACAGTCCTTGGCTGAGTACCTGGCATAGAGATACTCAAAAAGTGTTTTCTGGATGAATGAAACCCATGCCTGATAATACAATACACGTACAGGGGCTGTCCAGAAAGTATTCAGCCATGTAATATAAGAAAGAGACATTTATGGCTGAACTTTTTCAAGACAACTCTCGTATAAATAGTACTTAGTTTCACATTTATACCTACATTGTGCTGAGCATTAAGAAATGTATGTGTCAAGATTCTGAAGGTAAATATTTAAAAAGGGAAGATGTGGAGCACCTGTTCTGTGGAGAGCTAACTAGAAGATGGAGTTGGGAATGAAAGGTTGATAAAGTCTTCAAACTAACTTTAAGAAATACCTATAATACATTTTAATCATTAATGCTTTCCCGATAACACAGTGAGTTCATCAACTTCAAAATACCATAAGCATGAACTAAAGGAAAGAAAATAAATTATGCAAAGATAAGGATTGACAGGAATTCAATTTCCAGATGACCTAAATGCATTTGGCGTTAACCTGCTCTTTTTTGTTGTTGTTTCCAAAAGGCTGCAGACTATGCACTTGCTGAATTTTGCCTTTGTCACACATGACCTAACAAGGCAGGCATTCATTGTTATAATAGAGTAGCTTCCCTCAAGTATCTCTCTGGTTCTAAACAGCTGCAAATTTTAGAAGGTAATGCCAAATGATGTCTCTCCCCACAAATACTAAAACAAGTTAAGATCTATTAGAACATGAAGACCAAATTAAACTGGCTCAGCATAAATTTAAGTTTAGAAAGTTTACATAAGAATTTAAATTCTACATGTGTTAATAGAATAACTGACCCAATAAACACATCCTAAAGAATTTCTAAAATATCGCCTTTTCATTCTTAGTGCTATTTGCTTTTATCCGTCAGAAAGATGCCGTATCACTAAAGACTGGATGATTTTTGTCATTTTAACTGGATAAAATGACAAAATATTTTAAAATAATAATAAACCCAATCACAAATAAATTTCCACTTATAAGAAGTAAAAGCTTCATCTTACATCCAAAACTGCAAGGCCTAGGTGAAAAATATACTGCAGAAAGTAGAAGCAAACTAAAAATGGTTCAGGAAAAGTTATGGCTTGAGAAATAGTTATGCAACTATATGAATAAGCTGGCTTTTTTATAACTGTCATTGTTCCTCAGTCACACCAGATACACATTTATTCTCTACCTATTGACTCATTTTCCATTAGGAAAAATAAGTTTCATAACTGTTAAAAAAAAAAAAAAAAAAAAAAAACAGAGAGAGGAAAATGCACTACCAAGAAGGAGCTATTTTGTTATCATTATTTATGTCTCTCAACTCACATTTAGTTTGATTTTGCTAACTTCCCATTTGCACTAGTACATTTAATTTACAGAGCTGTGTAAGGTCCCAGAAAGGCCACTGGGAAAAGACACATGCAAGGTACTTTTTATACCTCCTTCAACTTCTTTACATATTATCTGCCATAATCCTTTCCTTTTAAATAGTAGGTTAACATCCTCAGTACCAGCAGTTTCATGTTAAGTCAGTACCTATCAGTCTTGAGGATACAAAGGCTCAAGTTTTGTCTTTAAAACCTTTAATCAACATTGTCACCATACAATTCTCAATTTCTTAAAAGAAAAAAAAATAAACAACTCTCAGAAGTACATACAGTGCTGTCAAATTTCCAAGATATAGTAAGGCTCAAACTCAGATTTACAGAAAAGTCTCGTTTCATGAACTTCCAGTTAAATCTAACAGTAATTAAGGAGGGTATATTTTTGCTTTCATTTCCTGTGTTAATGGGCATAGCATAACTTCCATCTGCATGTTGATGCAAAATCCAGAGAAACAATACATTATTAATCACTCATAAGGAGCAAACCCAAAGAAAGGAGGAAGTATTAACCACAACAACAAAAAAAACCTACCTTACAAGTCAAGGTCAGTGAAGAAGGATTGAGGACTCCTATCCCAGCTTCCTGCTAAAGACACAAAACTGTAATTACACTTCAATTTTAAACCATCTACCTTTCAAACTAGATACTATTAAATGATTCTATAGAGAGAAAGAAATGATGAAGGCATTGATCAGCTGGAATAGCTGAATGGCAAGTAACTAGCTTTTCTTCCAGCCTTGATCTCTTCTGAAAGCTTTGGAAGAAAAACAATATTCACAGACAAGGAACTTTTTTAAAATTCTAGTTTCATATTTGAAAACACTACAGACAAAATTTTAGTTGCATGTCCAGACAAGCAGTCTTGGGATGTTATTATATTGTCATGGCCCAGCCTTAGTAAGAAAGAAAAAGGCTTGTTGCTGAGTTATAACCGTAAGAAACCCTCAATTACCCATGGTAGCATTGGGACAGGGAGAATCTGGATAAATTAAATCCTCAGGTAATTATTATTTAAGAAGAATACTGGATTAATTCAAACACCTGCCCCCCCCTCCTTTACAATAGAAGAGATCCTCCCTCTCTCTGTGAGGCCATTCTCTAACAAAAATGAAAATAGATAGTTAATGTCTAAACTGCCTAGCAAAAAAGTGTAAGGCAACTGAATTACCAGCACTCAAATTGGTTCTATTCTGTTAGCAATTTTGATTACAAACCATCCGACTATGAGTTTAACTTCCTGAAAGGCATTTAAACACCCAATTTTCCCCCTCCCCAAGAAAATCCTCCTGATTTAAATGTTTCTAAATCAAATGTATCTTATATTGAACTCTACTAACAATGCGTTTAATAAGAAGTTCAAGAACTTGACAACTGTTACATTATAATGGTAAAATGCTGATATCGAACAACTTTCTATTCAAATTCCACTGCGATTCCAGGCGTCGGTGGGAAACTGAACTTCCTTTTTCTCCCCTCCGGAGCCTCCTGGGCCCTGTATGCTTAGGTCCCCGCCAGGGCCTACAGTGACATCACGGCCCATCTCCTGGAAACCCCTGACGTCACAGACACGCGGACCGACCGCACTATGACTTCACCGCGGACTGTGGCCGACCCGCAGTCGACTTGCACCAGCCCGGAGACGAAAGAAGCTTCCAAGCCTCAGTCCTGCCCAGTTCTGATAAAGGTTAAGGGCAGGGGCCAGCTCACCTGCGCCGGGGCAGGGAAGGACAGTGGCCGAGCCCAAGCGGGCGCGACTCTGCGGGGCGACCCCGACACAGGGCCCGACTGCCTCACTGCCGCTGGTCCCAGTGGTGGGAGAGCTGGTCCAGTGCCTCCTCACGGCCTATCCGTGACCGCCTAGGCTTCAACCCGGACCGAGGTCCCCGCTCCCGCCCGCCGGCCCGCCAGACCCTCCGTGGCCCGCGGGGCGCTCAGCGCCTGGCCCGTGCGTGGGTGGAGACCGCCCGGGAGGAGGTGCGGACCATCGGGTCCTTACCCCAGACGCGCCGGCAGCGCCGCGCGCCCCGGACCCGCGGGCGGCGCCCCTGCCCCCACCCGCCCCGCGTCCTAGGAGCGCAGGCAAGCGGCGGGAGGGGGGCGGGGAACGGCCACGGTGGCCACCGCCGAACCCCGACCCGGCTGCCCTCGCGCCACGCCACCTGGCCCCGACCCACCTGCGCTCCTGCCCCGGCCGGGGCCTGGCCCGGGGCTGCACACCCCGATGCAGCGGCGGCAGCGGGAGGCCTGGCTTGCTCCCCACCGCTGAGGCGGACCGAGCGCCCAGCGCGGCGCGGCGAAGCCCAACGCTCTCTGCGAAACCCATTTGTTTGGCTAAAACGGCGTGACGTCACGCGCCGGCCCAATCGACGGTTGGCCAAGGGAGGGGCCGAGCAACCAGGCAGTCTCAGCTCCCCCTGCTGGCGTTCTGCAGTACTTCGGGCGCTGGGGCCGGACAGAGTGGGGGACTTGAAAAGGGAGAACCGGGTGAAACAATCTATGGGCCCCCAAGTGGTGGAGAAGAGTGAAAGCTCTGGCGCGACCTTTGGGGAAAGCAATCAAACGCTCAGGCTAGCCTGAATGGTAATGCCAGTGTTCAGTCAATAAACATGACAAGTTTATTAGTACTCATGGGTGACGAAGGTATAGATATTACATTACTATTAGATATCCTGGTAGACTTAGGTTCCAATTTTGGTTCTGCTACTACCTTGGAAGGCTGGGCTTCAGAGTTCTCATCTGTAAAAGGAAGGGGTTGGGAGAATCCCTATGACTGTATTTCTTTTCTATGAAAATCATGGCAGAAATACCTACCAACAAGTACAGAAACTTTGAGAATGACAATGGACTGGCTCTAAAGCTTGCCAGTAGGCCACACTTTGAATAGCCCTGGGTTGGGAGAGAAAAAGATAAAGACTAGGAGGCAGCGAAAGCACTTTAGGCAAGTCCTTCCCTTGATTCTATTTCTCTATTCATACAATGGGAATGATCTCAGAGAAATGAAGCTAGGAGAAGTGTGGTGTGCATCAGGCCTCAGGCCCTGAGGAGCAAGTTCCTGTGTAGGGATGGTGTGGCACAGTGAGGCCATAGGACTCATAAGGAGCTAGAAGAGGAACAAGATTAAGGTGGTCTGAGGCAGTACAACAGCAGGAAAAGTCTAAATATAAGCAGCATTAAACTTTGGTTATTCCATCAATCACTAGGAGTTAGTCCTCTCAAACCAGCACACAACGGGCTTGTTTACATAGACTTGGTTTCATTACTGCTCTCTGAGACTCAAAAAAAAACAAAAAACCAAAAAACAAAAAACTAAGAACCTACCATTTATTCCTTAGTAAGCTCACTCATACCTCCAAAGGAAAAACACCATCTCATCTTTCTCCCCACCCCCAAACTCTTCATCCTCAACTAAAACCTGCTTCTTCACTTCGGGAGAAAGGAAATCTCAAAGCAGGATCCATTATACTTTGCATCTAGGCCCATCTTTGCTGCAGAACTAGATGTGATAATACTTTTCCCTACCTATTATAGTATTTTCCTGCATTCTTATGAAGCTCAAATAAGAAAAAAAGTAAAAGTACCAAGGTAAGGCATGCACTTAAATATGCCTAGAATAAAGTCATTGGAGCAAGCTTCAAGCCCTGGACTTATGCCAGGGTTGTACACATATGAAGCACAGTGGTGACACAGGGCAGAGGCTACTCAGCCCTGAGAAATACTTCATTCACAATAAACAGAAGAGTAAATAAAGAGAAGCAGAAGGGCCAGGGTGACAAACTGGTGAGTATACAAGGGCTGTCTGGAAAGTATCCAGCCATTTAACATGAAAAATAGAGGCATTTATGGCTGAATTTTTTCCAGACAGCCCTCATTCATATCTTATCATTGAGATGTAGATTGCTAGGGACATAAAACTGAATAAGTATTGAAACCATGAAAATACCAGAAAAACCATAGTCTTAGCTTTCTTTTGAATCTTATGCTCCTATGAAAATCTAATAAATCTAAAAATCAAGAAGATCTCTTAGGGAAAAAATGCACATACTAATATGACAGCAATAATTTTGAAAATCATTTTTTTATTTTCCAAAAAGTCCCTTGGATCAATTTGCTTTATGGTGACCTGTATACTCACAAAAGGGAGTAGAAGACATTTGTGGTGATGACCAATAGCTTCCTCCAGTCAAATGTCATGACAAAACCCAATCAAGTTCCCATGTTCTCTCCTGATATATTATCCCTAGAAGGGGTGGGAGAGGAGCGGTGATGGAAATATAAGGTGATGGAAAGAGAAGTCACATTAGGTGGTGAACTTATTATACATCAAGTTGACAATGCACTGTAGAATTGTATGCCTGAAACCTATGTAATCCTTGCTAACAGATGTCACCCCAATGAGTCTAACAATAAAAATGAATTTAAAAAAAAATTATCCCTAGAAGATCCCATTTTTGTGAGTGTCCTTTGAGCTTTCAGCAACAGTCAATGCTGGTTCCTACAACACCAACACAATGGTCCACAGAATTTACATACATATCCTACTTCTTGATAGCATGTAAAAAAAAGCAATCCCTCCCAAAATCTTCACATTCTGATCATCATAATTAACACTTGGATAAATTTGTTATCTAGTCACAATGGTCTCCAAGTCCCTCCTTAATATTTGACTTCTTACTAGAAATCTAGGCATAAGCACCAATTTGCATTTCTGGTGTTCCTGTGTTTAAAATCTCTAGGCTGTCTACCAATCCAGGTGTTGTCGTTTAGCAGTAAGCAGAGAGAGCTTTTTGTTAGCTCCTCTATCGAGTCAGGCAATCTCTGCTCCATCGCAAGGTCTTTGGGCCTCCTCATCCCCCTCCTGGAAGATTCCTCCCCTCTCTGCACCTGGTTTGCCCAACTACCTCTGGTGTTAGCTTAATGGTCTCCTTACTGGATATTACAGAATTTATATTTAGGAGGGAACTTGGAGAAAGAGGCAGGTAAGCTGGGGAACTTAAAGTATATTTGCCTGGCTAGTCCAGTTTTTACTTGGATTTTATTACTCGGGGATGATATGGTAAGATAGCTAAAACCTCTTCATGCCCAGACTTCCCTAGCCATCTTATCTAGTCTCCCCCAAATTATCCTCTTTCACAAAATTTCATGTCACTGATTATACTTATTTATTATAACCCCTGGTAGCGGGACAGCTTCAAAAGGATGGGGACTGAATTTTATTCATTGCTATATCCTAATACTAAGCTCAGTGCCTGACATTTAGAGGGTAATAAGTAATGGTTGAATGATTTCTTTTTAACTGTTAGAAAGATTTTCTGAAAGGACACCATATTAGGAATGGTTTAACCCCTGGAGTTATGAGAGGTGGAAGAAGTTGTTTAGAGAAAGGCAGGAAAAATAGAGGAATATTCCTGCCCTAGAAGAGTCTTTCTACTGGGTCTTTCCCCAGGAGATACTCTCTTCATAATGGAGTAAGACCAAATGTGATGGTCCACACAAGACCACAGACCCTGTAACCTGGAGCCACTCCTATGGGAACGCTAGATCTAAAGCTAGAGGTTGGAGCTTCTCAGAGGGCCAGAAGGACTAAGAGCTGTACTTAAGACTGGAAGCCAAGACAGTAATGCTACCTTAAGGCACAGAAAGAAAAAAATGGCAAAAGGAGAACATAGGTTTGCACATCCCACTAATTGTTATAGCACAGAATCATGCTGCATTCCACAAACAAAAATACAACAGGCAAAAGGAAAGCAGCTCATCACGTGCACACGTACACACACACACACACACACACACACACACACACACACACACCATCCCCAAGCCCATCAATCCTTCTTCTGGCTGTTATAAAATCAGAACTCCTTACTAAGTCCCATTATAATCAGACACAGCCCCTTCCTCGATGTCTTTTCATTCTGCCTGTTGTCTTGGCTGAAATGTTACCTCCTCGGAGAGCTTTCTTTAACTCTCCAATGTAGCATCTCAGCCTTGTCGCTTCCTTCAGAGTACTCATACCTGACACGTCATAGGCACCCAATTACTATCTAATGAATTAATAAAAATATTTATACTTTTTCTCACCAAACAATTTAATACAGGATACAAGTGTTCAGCACCAATTGATGCTTAATAAAAGTAACGAGTAGAATGTCTTGTAAATTAGAAATAGGACCTGAATAAGTGAATTTATTGCTGCATGAATGTGACCCAAAGTAGGAACATCTGAACTCTGAAGAACCCACCCAATCAGTCATGCTTTTGGTGCTTCAACACAAATTAGCCTTGATTAAATTTTCTATAATCACCCATTGATTATAAGGATACTTATAGATTATCCACTTGGCATTTAGACAGGAACTAGCATTCACTGGGTTATTCCAGGTAACTCATTCTTACATATTTCATATTTTTACTAAGGCCCTGGTTGTTTGTTGAAAAAGGGCAAGGAAGAAAATGCAGGGTGGAAGGTGGGTAACTGCCCACTGTCTATCAAATAGTTCCCTTTTTCTTGTTAACAGAATCCTAATTTCTGGCACCCTGTCTGTGCTTCAGGGAAGGTGAGCCCAGATCTATGGGGTGAATAATGAAAAATGACCTAAGCCAGTGGTTCTCAATGGAATGATTGATTTTGTGCCCAAGGGGACATTCAGCAATGTCACATATTTCTGATTGTCATACTTGGGAGTTAGTGCTATTGGCATCTAGTAGAGAGAGTCCTAAGATGCTGCTCAATATTCTACAAGATACGTTTTAGTCCCCACAACAAAGATTTACCCCTCCCAAAAATGCCAGTAGTGCCAAGGTTGAGAAACACTGCTAATGAGTGTGGTCCCAATCGCCTTTTCGGTGATTGGTTGAGGCATGGGCATGTTATGCAAACCTAGCTAATAAAATGCAATGGAATAGTGGGATATTTCTGTGAAAGGTTTTTCTTACCCTTAAAAACATACATGCATTTTTTTGTTGGAATGTATTTCTTTCCTAAATAAAATCCTATTTACCAACAATGAGAGAGAGAAAGAAACACACAAGAAGAAGCAGTTCCTTATGTGCTGCTAGATGTCATTGTGTTTGTGTGTGGTGTCTGGTACTGTGACTGCCATCTTTGGACCATAAGAGTTGTTAACTGAACAGAGCATAAAAGAATGATTAAGCAGAAAAATGGAAATAACCTGCATCCTTGATGATATCATTAAAACTCTCATATAACCAATCCTTGAGATTTCTTGTTATATGAGATAATAAATTCTATTGTTATTTTAGTCATTTATAGCACTTTCTTAAAAAATTACAAAGTACCTGAAAATATCTTGATACACATTATATACATGTATATGTATTTAGGGACTGTTGAATAGGGAATAAAATGGGTGGGGAAACACTAATCTACCCCTTTGGAGGCAAGCTTTACAATAATTTAATAATAAAACAATTTTGTTTTGCTATGTTTTCAGAATCATCTTTAACTAATGATACTAGAAGCTGCTAAAATCGATGGAAAAAGACTCTTTGTCTATTAATGCACACAAGTTCATGTTCTCTAAATAAATGAGTAGGAATTCATGTGACATTGAAATCTTTAAGGAAATGACATTTTCCAATCATTAAAATTTAATGTGGGGGAGGCTGCAGCATTAGAATGAGACTAGCCAGTCTGTCTTTATTCTTCCTAAGCTCTAGCACACCTAATTCACAGGCACTGCTGTAGCAAAGAAGAGGCTGCCTGGCTAAAATAACCTAGTTACATCATCATCTTGCTAAAATGGTCCAGGGAATAGATTTTGCTCAGAAGTGAGTTCTGTAAAAAAGCAACCAACTTATTCTGCAGCTTTAGGATTTGCTGACATTTTCTACCAGGCATAGCTATGCTTTTAATGCCAAGGCTTGCTTTGAAATACTGAAAACACTTTTCAAAAACTGTAGAACTCAGTTACTAGCATTTCCTTGCAAAAATCATTTGTTTGTTGATTAATAATGTACTGAAACTACATATTTTTTGAAGAGTGTACAATGGTTTGGCTTCTTTAGAATGAACCACCCTGCATATGCTCTTACACCACTGTTACTCTAACAGAGAATCCCATGGATCTTTCACCACACCTCACTTCTTATCCCTTCCTAGGACTGCTGAGCTCCATGTAAATTTTTGTGTGCCTTCAGCAAGACACCATCTGAACAGCAATACATATGTGTATTAATTAGTAAAGTAAGTTGAGCCTGTTTTGTCTTTCCTCTAGATGCTCCCTCCTCAACAAAGCCAAAGTATGCCTCCAAAGTGGCATAATGATGACCTTGGAAAAGGATAAAGGCATCTGATTGCTCCCCCTTGTGCAGAGCTACTCTGGTAGCCCACATTTTCACATTCAGATAATACGCTCCTTAAGGCCCCGTTGCTCCCGTGGCTTTGCTGTCTGTTATTTTTCCTGTAGCTGCACTTTTCTAGCTTCCTGTAAGTTTTCCTTCTCTCTTCTGCTTGTGTCCCTACTCTACCTCCCATATATCTTGACTTCTTTGCCAAATGACTTGACTTTTATGGTCATCACTAGCCAAGAAGAAGACTTGTTGGTCCATATGTGACATCATTGAAGTTTCTGCATATTGAGTATAGGCTTGAATTCTCTCCCTTTCTGTTATTTCCATGCCACTCAAGGGCTACTTGTGCATGACTGCATGCATTTCCTTTTTCACGTCTGCAGTATTGGCAAAGCTCTCGCACTCCACTCGCTGAACAAAGTCAATGTGTGATGAATGGTTGTTGTAATAGTCCCATTCTTAAATTCATTAAGTCCTTCTTTAAAATGTCCTAAATATGTTCATATGTGTTATTTTTTTATATTGCCACATCTAATTTCCTGATATGAGGAGGAAGTTGTGCTCTGGTAATAAAAGCCCTGTTGGAATATCAGAGGGGGAAAAATGTTTTTCAAGCTCCAAAATTACTGGCTAAGCCACTCCTCCTTCAAGAGGCTATAAAAAACACAAAATGAATAAAATTAGTATTGTTCATTTTTTATCCTTTTGTCATTGCTCTTACATTTGGGTACCTATCAAGATGCCTAGAAAAGAGGCAAGTGGGAGTTCCCTGATGGTGTAGTGGCTTGGGGCTTCATCGCTGGCGCTGTCAGCGCTGCGGCCTGGGTTCGATCCCCAGTCAGGGAGCTACCCACATACCAAAAAAAAAAAGCAAAAAAAAAAAAAAAAAGGCAAGAACTATGGCCCACATGCTATCTACCTACTACAATATCCTTGCCCCTGAACTCCACACAAAAAGTTCTATGGTTTCTTAGTACTATCTTTCACCATTGCTAACTTTCACTTATAACAATTCGATGTAATATATCTATATATAGAACTTGCCGTACTTTCCTGTGAACTCTTTAAGGACATGCACTACCGATTTGTTGAATCTATGAGAACAATTTTATTGACTACATCAAAATATTCAGAGGGAAAAATATCTTTTCTTTAAGTACAATATTTAAATCATCAAACTTGTCAATTTTACATAAATGGAACTAAATTAAAGAGCCTGACTTTCTCCAATGGGCAAAGCCTTGTGCTTTTTTCCCCCGGGTAGTTAACTGGTCTTTGTGACTGGATTGCTGCTGCAGTGAATCTTGTTGGCCTTTCCAAATGCTGATGTTTTCCTTAGTGCCATCTCAAGGTAAAATGTATTCTCTCCAGAGAGTTTAATACCATTACTTAACAGATAGGGTCTTATCCTGGATGAGATCACAATTTGTACACTATTGTCAAAAATGAATATTCTTTAAAATTATTAGTTTTTTTTTTTTTTGCTTTTTGGTATGTGGGTAGCTCCCCGACTGGGAATCGAACCCAGGCCGCAGTGCTGACAGCGCCAGCGCTGAAGCCCCAAGCCACTACACCATCAGGGAACTCCCTCTTTAAAATTATTGAATGACATTTTAATAAGTTTGTAGCAAGAGTTATTTTCTTATTTGTTTTTAAAGCACAATTTATTTGATTTAAGCAGAAACCAAACCTGAAAATTTAAAATTTTATTTCAGTCTGAGCTCTCCCTCCCTTTTTTCCCTGTTATTCTCATAAAACTGACAGTCAAGTTTAAATCCAGAGCAGGACCGAAAATTACCTAATAGGAGAAGGAGGAGGAAGAAATGACGACAGAAGAGAAGAAAACTGTTTTCAAATACTAATGAAAAAGTAAACTATTTTCTCTATACATTATTTGCGCCAATTTATTTGGGAAAAAAAGAAGAAAAGGGGATCTGAACAAATAGGGGGGTTACTACATGAAGATATATTCGTACAATAAAATAAAAAACAGCATTTAAATAAATCATCTAGATCTATGATCATCAACATGGGTAATCTTAGAAAATATTTTGTTCAGGGATAAAAGCAAGTTGCAGATGGATACACACTGTATGTTACCATATATACAAACCTTAACACACAAACAAAACACATGGCAATGCCAAGTATTGCTTATGGACAACTATAATTACAGTAAAAGTATAAAGACATGGGTGAAAAGGGTCCAAAACAACTTTACAGTAACAGTTACTTCAGGGGGAATGGGAGAAGAAATGATTAGAAAAAGATACAAAGAAGAACTTCAATCATATGGGTAACATTTTAGTTATTTAAGAAAGAGAATACCTGAACCAAATATGACTGGTTCACAATTAAAATTTTTAAAAATCCATAGATATTTGTAAAGTTACTTTAAAAATCTTCTTTGCATCCTAAATGTATTTCATAAATGTAACAATTTCAATTCATTTGAAAATTTTAGAAGTTATGATGTGAAGAATACACTTGAGAAGAAAATAAATTATTATTTATTAATAATTAATAATTTAATAGTTTAAATTATTTATTACCTGTAGGTAATATTGATGCAAAGTAGAAAACCTAAGATTAATTCCAATTTTCTCCTCTTATCCCAAAGCATTTATGAGACTGACACCATGTAAGTCTTACTATACAAAATGATACTTCTTGGTTGACTGGAGGAAGTGAAGCTAAGATTTCTGTCTCTACTTACCTGGCATGCTGTTCTAGTTTTCCAGTGAGAAGACAACAACAAATCCCAGGCATTTATAAGCCACTTGGAATTTGAACTCTAGGGGCAAATGCTTCCATAAGGCTGTTAAAAATATACACAGAACTGGCAGTGAGACAGAATATCAAAGTCCTCCTCCTTAAATCTTCATTCTTTCAGCTTCTCTTCTTGTTGTTCCAGAAAAAAAAAGCACAGAAATATATGGCTAACCTATTACAAAGCAGTACCGCTCAACAACTAAGCACAGGAAAGGACACAGAGAGCCAATACGTGCATAAGCAGAAACCACATGACTCTATCGTGTGTCTTTTAATAAACGGTGATAATGATAATGTCTATGGTCACCTCCCACCAAGTGCCCAAATCTTTGATTCCTGTGCTTCATGCAAAATAAATTTCAAACATATTGTTAAGGCTAATGAAGCCTCAGCAAGCTCTAACAAAAAGCTGAATAATCACCAAAATCTTTTATTTTTACCTGAAAAGTGTAAGAGTCCTATTTTTTTTTAAAGGGCACTATTTATTTAAAATGAGTTAGTGCAAGAGACCTGTGTCAAAAGCAGCATCCAACATGAAGAAACTATTCTATGACAATATTAGATAGCTGGTGGGAGGGAGCTTAGCAACACCCAAGTACCCTCAAGAGGAATTTCCAGCTGAGAAAAAAAGCCTGTGGCTCCGTAAAAGGCATTCTACAATCTTTTCTTTACTTGCCTCAGGGGAGAGAGGTCCCAGTGAATGAGAACTCAGAACTTGTTAAGGTAGATTTGTTTTTCCTTTAAAAAGTATTAGGAAAATATCTAAAGGTCTCTTCTGCATAAACAGATCAAAAGTAGGTTGAAAGTACAGGGTCCAGCAGAAGTAACACCCTTTTTAAAGTAGTTAAAATATTGTTATGTTACAGAATTGCATGCTTGTGATTTTGTAATGAAAGATTTGATATAGATTATCAGCTCATAAAAAGGGGTGGACCCTTACTTCTGATGGACCCTGAACGCTGGCTTCACATTAATATCATCTAGAGCAATGTTGAAAAGTTGGATGCAGAGGAACCAACCACCCCAGACCAAGTGAATCAGAATCTCTGGGAGGAGGAGCCCAGACATTTAAGAATTATGCTTTATGGCCAAGGATATGCTGATAAACTGGCTTTCAGGGATAGGGGTGGGTTATTCCAGGGAGCTCTGATTTATATGGTGTGTGTCTATTTCTCGGTATAAATACTTCCACCATGGCCAAGTTCAAACTACTAACATGAAGACACTGAACATAGAGTTGGGAACAGCCCTCATGAGTTCCTAAGTGGAGTTCCTAATTCCAGCATACCACCTTTAGGAGCCTTTGATGAAGAAGTTACAGAAAGCAATATATTGTGTGTTTAGGTTTGTTTTACTTATCATGGAACTTTAAATCAGAGTTTAACCTTCCTCAGTTCAAAGAATATAAGGAAAAAATGAACATTAGATTAAACAATAGTTTATCTACTATTTCACCAGTTTTTGCTTGTACTGCTCTATTTTTTATTTTATTTTTTAAATTACATTTTTGGGGGGTGACATTGGTTAGTAAAATTACATAGGTTCCAGGTGTACAGTTCTTTATTGTCTATGTGTTGCACTATGTTCTCACTACCCAGCATCATGTCTCCTTCCATCACCATTATATTTGAATCCCCCTCCCTTCTTCCCCACCCCTCTCTCCCCTTTCCTTCCGGCAACTACTGAACTATTGTCTGTGCCCAAGAAATTTTTTTCTATTTTGACTGTTTATTCTGTTCTTTAGATTCCATATATAAGTGAGGTCATATGGTATTTGTCTTTCTCAGTCTGACTTATTTCACTTAGCATAGTATCTTCTAGTTCCATCCATGTTGTTGCAAAAGGTAAGATGTTATTCTTCTTTATGGTCGAGTAACACTTTATTGTGTAAATGCACCACAGCTTCTTTATCCAATCATTTATTGACCGGCATTTAGGCTACTTCTATATCTTGGCTATTGTGAATAATGCTGCAATAAACGTAGGGATGCATGTATTTTTTCAAATCAGTGTTTTCCAGCCTCTATGGAGAATAGTATGAAGGTTCCTCAAAAATTTAAAAATGCAACTACCTTATGATCCAGCAATTCCACTCCTGGGTATTTAATCCAAAGAAATCCAAAACACTGTTTTGCTCTATTTTTAAAGCCAAAATTTATTTTTAAATATTAGTCTTATAAATAGAATTATCTTTTGCCACTTTACCAATAATTAATATTTGAAATTAGTGCATTGTTAATTTAAAATTTTATGTAAACAGATCAGTTGTATAACTAGAGTAAATTCAGTCTTCAGTATACAGAAATGCTATGAGTTCTAAATGTCTTTGGTTGTGAGACTTCTCATGTAAGACTGTTAACTACCATTGGTGTTATAAGGGACTTGTTAAAAATAAACAACTAAAATGTTATCCTTTTGATATCTAGAAATGGAAGCAAAGAAAACAATTCACATGTTAAAGTCACTTTTAAATAAACTACATTTATAAAACACTATCTTGTGATTATAAGCTTGATATAATTCTTGATATAATTATAAGCTTGATAGAATTATCAAGCCTATAGCTGAGCAATTGTATAATCACTTAACTATAGCAGTAAAACTAAATGAGCGAACATTCAAAATCACTTTATAAAAGAGATCCCAAAAGTGTTGTTTCTGGATCAATAGAAGAGACTTGTTAAACAGTAACAAAAATATGATACACTAGCTAAAAATAAAATAAAATAGAAATAATTACCAATAAGATTCACATTTATATAGTATACAATTAGAAAACCTATCTAAGAATTATACTCCTATTAAGTTTCCATTTGAGCTATTGTACAATTAAACAATAAAACCAAAAGAGAAGAAAAGTATTTTAAAAGACAAAAACATATGTTTCTGAATTATTTTAATGAACTTATTAACAAAAATACTGTATTATACTATCTACAAATAACATAAAATGAAAGCAATTAATTTTCAAAGTTCACATTTTTAAGTCTATTTTTGTAAAACATTATCCTAAAAATTTATAATCCTATCAAGCTTCCATTTGAGCCATTGTATAATCGCTTGGTAGCAATAAGAGTAAAAGAAAAAAAATCTGATGTACTGTAGTAGAG
The DNA here is from genome assembly GCA_004026885.1 of Lyroderma lyra. Classification (NCBI taxonomy): domain Eukaryota; kingdom Metazoa; phylum Chordata; class Mammalia; order Chiroptera; family Megadermatidae; genus Lyroderma; species Lyroderma lyra. The sequence goes on from PVJL010006936.1 coordinate 33,026, forward strand.
AGAAAAAAAGTAACTTGCGCTGGTCTTGGATCTTTAGAAGTAGAATCATTGGAAGGAGGGATCAACTCAAAAGGTGATATACTTGGTTTTTAGGCTGCGTGGACAAAGATGAAGCCTAGCCTTGATGTACAGACACTTCTTGTTGCCAGTGGTGAGGTTCTGAGTCAGGAAGTTCCCTGGGGGAGAATGGAAATGATTCCTGGGGAGCTTTGGCCTCACTTTACAAAATAAGGGAAGAATAGGAGGTAGCCTACATCTCAGGAATTGTCCTCTACCCTGTCTGGCAACATCTGACCCCTGACAGGAGGATGACAGAGGAACTACCTGGATCAGAAGTTCTCTCCGTATTCACTTGGGAAGTTGAACAAAACAAAACAAAACAAAACAAAACAAAACAAAACACAATCCTGAGCAACTATCAATATGAGGAACATAAGTACAAGCTCTGTCTTGCTCCTGTAGAGTATTTGCATCAAGATGGAATTGGCCTGATGGAGGGATTATTTTTCCAGGATCTTGACCCTGCTAGCGTGCCATCTAGTCTATATAGGACACTGAACCCTGGATCTCCAGGACATTAGGGTCGGATGTTCATTCTTTCTCAGGGATGGGATCTGGTCATCCAGAGCATTTCCTAGTGATCCTCTTGGGCTTCTGTCAGAGATCCCATTTGGAATGCCAGAAATGTGAGGATCTTTTTCCATACATCTCAAGGTATGTATTTCCTTAAATTATCAACGTTTCCTTCAGCCAGCAGAGCTCTCAACCCTTATCATGAGCCTTCCTTTCATGAGGAATGAATTTGCTTTGATAATAGCCAGCGTTCTTTTGAATTTTTTGGAAAGAATTTAGGTTACTTATTTTATCAGTGTTCAGCTCTTTGCATGCATGGCTATCTTCACAACTGTTTTGGACAGGTTCTCCTCTATTATCACAGGGTAAATTCTCTCCAAGTTGGTTTTTAGGTGAAAATTCATTTCTTTTTCTTGATGCAATTGAATTTTTTTTTTTTTTTTGTATGTGGGTAGCTCCCTGGTTGGGAATCAAAGCCAGGCCACAGCATTGACAGCACCAGCGCCAAAGCCTTAAGCCACTACACCACCAGGGAACTCCACTCTTGATGCAATTGAGAAAAATGTTAACGTTTCTGTCAGAACTTTGACTCTCCCTTTCTCTGTTTTTTTTTTTTTTTCTACTTTACTCATTTTGGTGACTTTTAATACGATTTTTAAGTGCATCAATTAACTTCCTTTTTCAGTTAATTTAGTGACTGCTTGGTCTCTTTTTTTCCTTTGAAAGGTTTTAAATATGCATTTCACTCAGCTGTGTCAATTCATTTTTTTCAAAACTTCTTTTATTCATTTTCTAGGAGGTGGCCATTTTCCAATGCATTTGTTAGATCTAATCCCAGTTCTCACCAATAGTTTTGCCTTCTCCAAGAACAAACAGCAGCCTGATCTCTCGTCTTTAGCACATGCTCACCTGACATTTGCTCTGACTTTGTTATTTAGAACAAATTCCATGTGCATGTTAGCATTTTCTAACCATTTTTTCTGTTGCATTCATGCTGCCATTCTTCCTTTACTATTCAGTTTTTTTGTGAGTACAGCTTTATACAACCCTGAAAATAAGAATTCTTATTCAAAGCATCATTTAGTGCTTTTAAAGTTGTTTTTCATTCTTGTGATGTATTTCAGAGGTTGTTTTGGTTGAGGCTACTTGAAATTTTAGGTTTTGATGCATTTTCTAAAGACTGAATCTTTCTTCTAATGCCAATCATCAGCTTAACTTGTTTAGCTTCCTCTTCTTTTAGCCCTTTTCTCAAACTCTTGATTTCAAGTCTGTGAAAAGAGTTGGAAGTTTCTAGCTCTTTGTTAATGGCCTCCAGTTTTTATAATTCTGATTATTTGTCTTCAAATGTGGCATCCATTAAAGTTGGCACAAGGCTCTAAATTCTTTATTTTTTTCCTTTTCCTGAATTGGATCCTTTAATTTGCTATAAAGAATATTACTGGGACAATTGATGAAATGTAATGGCATCTCAGGATTTGGGAGTATTGTCAATGTTCGTTTTCTGATCCTGATGGTAATATTGTGATTATGTAGGAGAATGTCCTACAAACACCCCCTAAAGTATTTGGGAGTGATGGGGCTTCAGGCTGGCAACTCACTCTCATCAATTGGTTCAAGATAAAATACTATCTGTACTGTACTTCCTTCTTTTCTGTAAGTTTTAGATGGTATTTTTTAATTACACTTTATTTTTCAGAGCAGTTTTAGAGTCACTGCAAAATTGAGTAGAAGGTCAAGAAAGTTCCCATGTATCCCCCTTTTTCTCTCTCACACACAACTCTCCCCCATTACCAACATCCTGAACTGAAGGGCTACATTTGTTACAATTGGTGAACCCACACTGACACATCATTTTTATCTGGAGTCCCTAGTTCACCTTAGGGTTCACTCTTGGTGTTACACATTCTATGGGTTTTGATAAATGTATAATGACATATATCCACTATTGTAGTGTCATACAGAATACTTGCATTGCTTTGAACATTCTCTATGCTCCACTTATTATTCATCCTTTTTTCCTGAAAAACTCTAGCAACCACTTTTTTTAAATTGTATCCATAGTTTTGCATTTTCCAGAATGTCCTGCAGCCCTAAACTCTTTTTGAACCAGGCTAAACTTGTCAAAACTTGAAGTCTTTCTCCAGAAGGGCAGTTCTTTATCTTTACTTACACAAAGTCAGCTTTGAATAATTAAACATATGACTATGGATATAAAAATCTCATTTTTCCACAGCAATTTATAAAGATCTGGTCCTGGTCTGCTGGCCCCTATCTATGCTGCCACCACTTAGCACAGTGTCTCCAGGACATCTCAGCCATCACTTTGAACACTTCAGGTTGCCAGGACTCTGCTGGCTACCTCACACAGCCCAGAACCAAACCAGTGGCTGGTAATATGCAAACCTCCATGGAGGTGTGCAAGGGGAGCCAGTAAGACACTGGCCAATGCCCCTCCCTTTCTGGAGTAAAGATCTTGTTCTGAGACCTTATCCTGTCCTAAGAGATCACACACAAAAACTCCCTATTCTCAGCTCCTCTCCACAGTTCGTGTTTGGCTGGCCTTTGAATGTGAGGATGGGTGTTGAAGGCATTATAGAAGGCCCTACCAAAGGTTTCAACTTACTTCACTACTTTTACCTTTAAAAACTAAAGAAGCAAATGGAATTTTCAAAGCCTTCACATTTCACGAATGTGCAGTCCAGCTGTGAGCAAAGAAAGCGTGACTTTCAAACTTCCTGCACATACTGGTGAAATGTTGGATGACACAGAAGCTCCCGAGGATGTGTTTTACAGAATGAGAATCTTAGGGAGTGTTGGGTGCCAGATGGCACTCTCCTCACAATGGCAGGAATATTGGGCCATGTGAGCATCTCCTTAATGTAGAGCCTAGTGCTTGAGCCATGGGGCATCCGGGCCTTGTCCAGCTCAATGTGCTACTCAGTCTTCTTGATAGTGAAACTGTGGGTCAAGAGGGGATTGGCTGGACAGTGATAAGTAGATCTGCTGACCTCAGTTGGCCTTCCTCATGTGTTTCAAGGTTACTTGAAGGTCAGTGATCTGGGCTGCTCAACTTATCTTGGCTAGATTTGCTCATGTGTCTTGGACTCAACTAATATAGGGTGGGTTGGGCTAGACTAGCTCAATGGAGCTCAGGGTCAGCTGAGGATCAGCTGATGTAGAGTGAACTGAGCTGTGCACTGGGCTGTCCTGTCTCTCATTTTCCTCCTAGAGGAGCAAGAAAGCTCAGTTATGTCTTCCCTTCGCACTGGCAGAGGCACAAGAGAACTTTGCATTTTAAAGTTTCCCTTGGCTGCGAGATGTCAACAACTGCTTTGATGGCCTTTTCTTTTCTTTGCATGAAGCCTTCATCCTCAGAAGACTAAAAGCTGTTTGGACCTGGAATATAGGGTAAAAGCAATGTGGATGACCGTGTCTTCTATTGCTTCTCTGGCTTACTTTACTGGCTACAGAACCACACCATCTTTGCCAGGATTTATACCTGCAAAATGCCTACCTTGCACCCTCCCTCTTTCTCCATGTAACTACATTCAGAAGCAAGGTCTCTATCTGATTAGCAAAATCTACATGACATGTCTGCACCCTAACAAGAAAGAAAGCTAGAAAAGGGAAATAGTTCTACATTGAGAAGGCAAGGTTTCCAATGTGAGGAACTATGATTATGGGGAAAAAAAAGTTCAGGAGATTTTGGGCAGTCATGAATGACAGATGCCCATTACAGTTGCTATACTTGTATCATGTGACCTGGCTTCTCAAGACATAATTCTTCATCTGTAGACTAACCATAAGAAAAATATTTACCCTTTGAGGTGGCTTGTGGACAAATTCTGTCTAACAAGGACAGAAAAGGACAAAATGGCCCAATTGAATCCTCTCTCAGGGAATCTGAGAGACACACAAAGAGGTCAGCAGTTAGCAAACAGAGAAAAGTAGGGTTACAAGAATGAAGAGAGACAAGAGCAAGGAGCAGAAAGCCATGATCACCAGGTCCAGAGATGATTCTTGCAAAAGCCAGTGTGGTGTCACTAGATTTACCACAGTATCTGGACTAATGTTCGAGTTGTATGTGGAGGCTGACATAGAACTCACATTGCAAGAGAGAACCTGATCACATTTCTGTTCCTGCAATCCAAAACATACCACCCATTGCTCTCACCAAAAGTACAGCAAACACTGAGTGTCCAGTGGTGGTTTGCCTATCAGATTTGAACTCATGAAGGGATTGATGTCTGATTAATTTGTGGATCACACCAAAGCATCTAGTATTCAGAATAGAAAACAATCACTGTGATAACTCCACTGTGCTAGGTGTTATGGGTTTGCCCCCTCGCCACAAGACAGATTCATTATCTGCTCTTCTCTGCCTTGCTCTATGCCTTAGAAAGATGACCTCCAAGGCCTATTGTGTCCTGTGTTTCCTTATCCTGGGTCTTTCCACTGGGAATGACCGAGGAGAGCACTGCTCCTGAGAATGAATGGGAGGGACTCCTATAGGAATCTATTCCTTACCCCACTGTGTGGTTCTGGGAGGGACTGTGTTACTCTTTGGAGCTACTGCCAGATAGATCTCTCCCATCGTTCCAGTCCCTCAGGTCTCTAGTGAAATTGCTCACTTCCCTTGCCTCTTCAGGTCTGTGTTATAACAGCTTCCAGCTGTTGTTAATTCCTGGGTACTTTCCCAGCCTTTCGTGGGTCCCTTAACACTGCACATACCTCTGATAATAGTCTCTTTTCAAATTCTTCAGTTAAACCCATTAAGTGTGCCATTTATTTCCAGCCAGTACCCTGACTGATACATTATATTAATATTCTAGAAAGGAGGAGATAATGTTGTCCTTGTCCCCAAATAATCTTACCACTTGGAGACAAGTTCACGAAGTCTGAAAGAATGTACAAAACAGCCTTTCACTTCTAGCACTGGAGATACAGGAGTGACTCTTCTGTGTTTTTCTATCAGTTTCTACTCCCCAAGTTCTCTCACAGGAGCCAGACCCCAACCTCTCCCTCCTTCATCTCCTTATCAGAGAAGCCTCCTCCCCTGCAGTTACAGAGGTTTTGTTTGTTTTTGTCTCTTTTTAAGTCTCCCTTTCTCCTGGCTCCAGGGACTTCTTATACCATCGTCAGTCTTTTTACCAAGTCAGGTTCCTTGCCAGATGGGGCTGGGGTTTAAAACTCTGGAGGCTCCAGATGGAACGAGAAAAAAGAGGCCTTCTCAGTGGTTTGCCCTCAGGTTGTGGTATCTGTAAAATATCAGATCGCTAGTGGATAAAGTTAAACGGGTGTTTCCCGCACTTGCTGGAAGCTTTGCTAAAAGGCCGGACATCTTCTACTAAGCTGGACTGAGAGAAAGGGAGAAGTGAGAGGATTCTCATTCTACTACTTAGAAATGAGTTCTTTGAGGAAACAAAACTTAAGCTTCACTTTAAAGTACAAATAAGTTTAAAAGATGGATAAGAAGGAAGAGGGCACCTAAGAAGAGAGAGAAGGGCATGGGCAAAGATGTGGCAATTGGGAGGAAAGGAGTATAACACGTTGCTGGTTCCTGTTAGTGAGTAGAGGGGAATCGGCTTGGAGAGCTGAGTAAAGAACTAATTTTGGAGGCTTTCAAGGCCAGGATAAAGGTTTGAAGAAGTCTTTGAAGGTTCTTAGCAAGGCAGCATTTCCAAATTCACATATAAAATTAATTGGAGGTAGAGACAGGATGACAAGTTAGAAAATAAATGTATAACAGTTATCCAGACAGGAGATGGGAAGGTCTGTTCCAGGAGAGTAGTCCTTGAAAACACTACAAAGGAAGAAAGTACACTTGGGTGTGTGGTAGAAAACGGAAAGTAGAAGACAAGATTACTTCAACATTTTTTTGCAGTTGAGATGCTAAGAGAATGGTGGTGCACAGGCAAAAATAGAAAAGCTTAAGGGAGTTAGTTCAGCCAGCTATATCCTCAGCCAGATTTCTCTAATGCTGCACCTTTATGTCTTTACACCTAGGGTGACAATCTTTCTCCGGGAATGGGGTGCCTCTCCCAAACTATGCATTATTTGTATTATACCCAAACCAAGCCCTGGAGCTAGGGGAAGGCCAGAAACTGATGGACTTAGGTGCTTATCACTGAACCAATCACTACCCCCACACATCTAAATAACCAAGATTGGCCCTAAATCAGTCAGCGTGCTCTCTAAATGTAGGGTGTGTGAATGTGAACAGTCTCACTCAACTCCCAAGCTGATTCAGAATGGGAGAAAGCTTAAGTGAATGTTGGGAAGATAACTAGACTCCCACAGCTATATACTGAATGTATACATTAGGATGTGATTGGGCAAATCAAAATATTAACGGCTTCTACAAAGTAAAAGTTTTTCCTCTTGCCTAAAAGCCTGGAACTTTGCAGTACAGGAGTGGTGGTACAGCAGCCAGCTTTACTCCAAAAAGTCCTTGGGACTCAGGTTCTCCTTCTAGTTTACCACCCTGGTGACATTCCTGGGGGTGTAGCCCTAATTCTCATTATCCAAAGAAGGATCTCTGCCTCAGGCAGCAGGATGGAGGAAGTGACCAAGTAAAGGGGGGGCATATATGAAGGAAGGATCCTAAAAGCTATCACACGCCATTACCTTTATCACATGACCATATTTAATACCTACCCACCAAGTAAGCTAGAAAATGAATTTTATCCTGGGTGGCCATTTTCCTGGCTAGCCATTTATTCTTGTGGCATAAAGGGGAAATAAATATCAGGGACAAGTGCTCTCTGCTACTTAGAGTAGATTGAAGGATCTCACGCTAGGTAACTAGTAATTACTTGGGAAAGTAGTCAGTTGTTTGTAATCTGGCAAACAGGATGGGGTGAGATGAGAGAAAAGTCCCAATTCAGAGAAATGAAAGAGTGAAAAGGAAACAGTAAATTATGCTTTAAAGGGACTGTGTTTACATCCCATTTCAGGCACCTACCAGTTGGGCGATGTTTAACAGACTGCATAACCTCTCTAAGTTTGAGATCTTACGTGTAAAATGAAGATAATGTTTTCTATTCCACAAAGCTGGGAAAAGATTAATTGAGATAATAGTTGTTAAGTACTTTGTAAGCAATAATTCTTATATAGATAAAAGTTACTGTTATTAATTATAACACAGCTTACAATAACATGGTTAACATTTTAGAAATAAATTATTGAGTAAAAATGAGATATGAGATTCAACTTTGATTCAATTTTTAAGATCACTTTTTAACACAGTAAGTGATTTTTTTGTGATTATACATTTTTAAAAATTGTGACTACATTTCTCTCCCTGCTGGTCAGGTCTCATTTATCAAATTCTTAAATGTGTATCCGGAAAGCAGTTGAACAAATATTCTCACTGTGTCATAACAAATCCATAAACACAAACTCAGAAATTGCACATAAAAATTCCAGTTATAATATTTATGGCATTCATTTCTACAATAAAATAAAAAATTCAAAATTATAATAAGCTATATAATGGAGTCCCACATTTCATATATACTCTCTTTTGCATAAAGAATGGAAAAAGTTGAAAAGAAAGTATTTAATCTGCTTTATGTTGTTTCTTTGTGTTTTGTACTGGAATTCAATATCAATGGCTGCTAACATTAAACATGTTTTTAAAGAGTGAAAAACCAGACTTTCTTTTAAAAAGAACACAAAGGGATCGAATCTGAGCTTGATGAAGGCTCTGAATTCGGCTGCCAGTTCCTAGAAAACATGGAGGACACAGGAACATGCTGAACTAGATCATGAGTGTGCAGTCAGCAAAATCCAAACTGTGAGATGCTCTGTGTCACCTGGACTGAGTTCTACAACAGATAAAGTATAAGAAAAAGAAAGGACGGGAGAGAACCTGTAGATTAAAAGAGACTTAAAAGGGGGTTCCCTGGTGGTGCAGTGGCTAGGTTTCACCACTCAATGCTGTGGCCTGGGTTCGATTCCCAGCTCAGGGAACTACCCAAAAACAAAAGAGCCTTAAAAGACATAGCAAAGTGTTTTTGTTTTTGTTTTGTTTAATGGGTAAGACTAGACTGGAGTGTAAAGAAATGCAACAGAGTGATTGCTCTGACAGGTAATGAGGATTTTGGAAGAAGAGAAGGGGCTGTATGTGGAGTATATGACAGACTTCTTAGATGACTAGAAAAGTTCTCTTTCCTGACGTGAATAGTGGTACAAGGGTATTCACCTTATAATTATTCACTGAGCTCTCCATTTGTTTTGTTTAGTTTCCTGTTTCTATGCTTTATTTTACAATTTAAGATTTCTAAAGTGGTTTACAGAGCTAAATCAACCTGGAAATGGAAAGAAAAAAAGTATGTCCAATCGACACTTATTATAATACAGTTGATTGTTAGTATGTATTTGAGCTAGTATAGGGACATTTTGTGTTCCAAAATTAACCATATAAAATTAAACATAATTCCAAAAATTAAAACATATAGAATCATAAAATGTATATGAAAACAAAACCAACAATACAAAGAGCTCTTAATGATTCAATACTTACTTTAGAAAACTAGTTTCTTTGGAACATTCATTCCACAGGTTGATAAGTGCTACCCCAAAATGAAAAAAAGAAAGTTTTGATGGTCAGATAAGTCAGGGAAATGAATTAAAAG
>PVJL010006936.1:42337-84638 GCA_004026885.1 Lyroderma lyra
GGTGACATCTGTTAGCAAGGATTACATAGGTTTCAGGCATACAATTCCACAGTGCATTGTCAACTTGATGCATAATAAGTTCACCACCTAATGTGACCCCTCTTTCCATCCCCTTATATTTAGCTTCCCCCCCTCCTCTCCCACCCCCTCCCCTTTCTCCCCTCCCTAACCCACTCGTCCCCAAATAAACATTAAACTTAAAAGATATTTTTATTGTCTAATACTTCAGCACTTTAATAAGCTGGTGTGTAATTTGAAGTACTAAGAAGGAACTATGCTTGAATTATTTCCCAACCTTATTTGACCATAGTGTTTTTTTCTTTTCTAAAGACACAAACACAGCAACTTTATTAAAGAGCTATGCCTATCTCTAACATCAACAACTAAGAGATTTTATTATGTTCATCATTTTATAATACTCTCTGCTCAATGAGATTAGGGACTTAGTTCTATTTATAACTCTATCCCCAGTGCCTAAAATAGTGCTTGATACACTGCAAATGCTCAAAAACTACCTGATGGGTGAATGATTTGTCATCATAAAAATCAGATAAGGTTAAAGACCTTTTTGTAGAAAATAAAAATCAAACCCATTTGTAGATTTTGTAGGAAATCAAAGAGTAATGGCCTGATTAACAGGTAGCATCTGTTGTCAACTTGGTGGCCTAACGTGTATCATTCATATTACTGTCTTTCCACCAATAAGTCTGCAGGGACAATTTTTTAAAGAAAGCTATAATAGCCAAGTGCTAAATTCTATTACTTTTATGAATAACATAAAGTAACTGCTTCTAGAAATTTGCCTAAACTTTCATTTTATTTTCTAATAATTTGCCTTTGCACTTTACACATCTGGGAATGCAGTTAACATAATTAATTAAGACCACAGGCTTTGGAGTTAGGCAGTGACACCCCATCCTACTCATTTCCTTCTATTCTTATAGGAGGAAATTTTCATGGCATACTATGGTACCACATTAGAAAAGGAACCAGAGATTGTCTGTTGAATTAACATATGAACCAGAGATTCTGCCACAGTGACTGTATTTCCACAGTGTCCCATTTTTCTATTTATTTCAGTTTGACATTTTGATAGAAAAAAATGATCTCATGAGTACAGCCTTGAATTAAAATTAGAGTATTATTTTTCATTTCCAGTGCTACTTCTGATAAGCCCTATTACCACGGGAAAATTTTTAAAGTGCATTTATTTCTTCATCTATGGCAATGACAAAGTTCTGATCTTCAGGGAAGCAGATAAAATGATAAAAAATAGCACATTAAGGAGGCAGCAGGGTGTGGTAGGCTGAAAGAAAATTTGGATTCTAGTTCTGATATGTCACTAGATGATTGGGTAGTCTTGTATATATTACTTAAGCTCTGTGGGTGAGAATCTGGTTTCTAAATGATCTGTAGGATCCTTTCTAACTTTTAGAAAATGTCTAAGATTCTAATCATTACTCTGGAGATGACTTCTGTGCATGTCTAAAACTTTTCCTTAAATTTTTCCTTCTATTGCCTCATGCTGGGGTCAGTAACTATCACCCTTCTTCCCTGCCTCATTCTGAAGTAATTGAAAAGTAATATAGAGTATAAGGCATTCAGGGCTGAGATGAGGCAAAATAATCACCTTATTATTAATAAAGACTAGAGTAAATAATATGCCATATATTTGTGGGCAAGTGGACTTATTAAAACTGAAACCCACACTTAGAAGACCCAAACATTAGACTATCCCAGACCTCCCTACGTGGAATCAGGTATAAGTAAAAATTTTAGAATGGGAGAACAAAATTAAGTGTATGCTTCCTGGAGAAAGTTTTCTGTAGAGGTTCTTTATTAGGTTAAGGAAGTTCCCTTCTGTTTCTCTCTCTTTTTTTATTGTTAGACTTATTGGGGTGACATTTATTAGCAAGAATTACACACGTTCCAGGTGCACATTCTACAGTGCATCGTCTATGTGTTGCATTATGTGTTCACCACCCAGTGTGAGTTCTCTTTCCACCACCACCATATATTTAGCTCCTCCTCCCTATTTCTCTTTTGTTCCCTTTTATTGATTGTTATTATCATAAAGTCGTGTTGAATTTTATCAAATGCTTTTTCTGCATCTATTGAAATAATTATGTGGGCTTTGTCTTTTATTGTATTAATACAGTAATATTACATTAATTCATTTCAAGTATTAAACCAACCTTGCATTTCTAGCATAAATCTCTCTTGGTTATAGTGCACAATTTTTTTTATCTGTTGCTAGATTCAGTTTGCCAGTACTTTGTTGAAGATTTTTATGTCTATATCCATAAGTGATATTATTCCCTAATTTTATTTTCTTGTGATGTTTTGAGTTTAGTATGGTAATACTGGCATCATAGAATAAGTCGAGAAGTATACACTCTTCTATATTTTAGAAGAGTTTGTGAAGAATTGATATTAATTCCCCTTTGAATGTTTGATATAATTCACCATTGAAGGCAACTAGGCCTAAACAAACCCCTCTTTTAGAAGACTTCCAATTGATTAAGTCAGGGCCACCCAGGATAATCTCCCTTTTGATTAACTTACAGTCAACTGTTTAAAGGTTTTAATTACAACTGTAAAATCTTTTCACAGTAGCATCTAAATTATGGTTGAATGAACAACTGAGAGAAGGTGTATGCATGCTACAAAATGGCTGCTGCCTTTCTTTCCTCCTCCAGCTCTTATGAGAGAAGATCTCTTGTCGTTCATCTTAACAGGTCGCATACTGGAAAGGATATTTTGGAACTGTAGTTCAGCCTAAAGTTGACACAACACAAAGCCATCAGTTTTCAAACTTTTAACTGCATCATTATGATGAAGAACTTGTCACAAATATAGATTTTTGGTATCATATTCTAACTTATTTAGAATCTATAAAACGTTCTTTTAAGTTCACAGAGAATTTTGAAGTTGCCAATCCATGGACTGGGATTTGAGAATCACTGCCTAATACAGTAACTAATATATACTTGTAACTAATATATACTTAATCCATACTCTGTGCCATGTACCAGACTGAGCACTTTATATTATCTCATTTAATCTTCACAACAACCCTCTGGTATAGGTACTGTTACTATTCCCATTTTATATAAGAGGGAACTGATATTTATATAAGTCAAATGATGTACTTAAGGTCACATAGTGGAACTAGAGCTAACAAAACAGGTAAAGAGCTTTTCAATCTCTAGCTCTAACCCTCAATTATATTCAGAGGACTAAGGAACACGTTAAATGACATCATGGAAGTTCAATCAGAAGAAAACAGAATGGGGACAATTCTATGAAACAAATTACTTGTTTTTTTTCAATAATTATATTACAAAGAATAAAACAGAAAGAAGAGAGACTTGTAGGTTATCTCTGCTCCATTATACTTTCTGCAATGGTGAAAATGTTCTATATCTGCACTAGCCAAGTGACTATTTGGCACTTGAAATGTGGCTATTGCAGCTGAGAAACAGAAGTTTTAATTTTATTTTATTTAATTAATTTATGTGATATTTAAATAGCCACATGAGGCTAGTGGCTACCATATTGAGCAGTGCAATTGTAGATTAGACTAAAAAAGACAGATCAGCCAAATACTATGTGTAGACCTTATTTAAATCTTGAGTCAAACAAATTAATTGCAAAAAAATTTTTGTTAGACAATTGGAGAAATGGACACTAACTAGATATTTGTTAAAACTTTAAAGTATTAATATGATAATGGTTTTATATTCATGCTTTTAAAAAGATATTTTTACCTTTTAGAGAAACATATTAAAATAGTTAAAGATGGAAATTATATGCTATCTGGAATTTGTTTTATAATACTCCTTTTGAGGAGAAGAAGGGGCACTAATGGAGTATAGATGGACATCACTGACCATGAATAGATGATTGTTGAAGCTGGATGACAGGTACAACCTTCTTCTCCCAACTTTAGAATATGTTTGAAATTTTCAGTAACTGAAAGTCTTAAAAAGGTATTGTGTGGTGCCATTCCCATGTATTATCTCATTTAATCATCATAACTGTCTTGTGAAATAACTGTAATGACTGTTTTACAGATGAAGAATCTGAGGCTCAGAGAGATTAGGTAACATGCCTGAGGTCACACAGCTAGTTAGAGGCCTAGATTCAAATCCAAGCAGTATACCCTCAAATTCCATGTTATTCTATCAGCTCACACTTTGTATGACAAGCTCAATAATCATTATGGGTTGCCTAACAGATAATAAAGTGAGAAGGATCAGAGAAACTGATTAAACACTCCCTCTCATTCAAAATGATGAATTTGTAGCATGTTCTTCTCTAATTAGGAAGAGATTAATACCAGCTGCTAGAGCTTATTAGTGAGTACAGAGAGACACATACTACTAAACAGGATTGATTTATAAGTTCCAGATGTGACAGTATCTATTAACTATTTCTTTCTTGTTTTTGTTTTTGTTTTTATTGCCTTTTATTTCACAAACTGCTGTGTTGACTGATCCATGTAATAGCTATGTATGCAGAGTGTCACACTTCTGGAAGCCATTGCTTCTGTCATGTTAACTGACGATGCTTGACAGGTATAAAGGCAGGTGCGAATTAGCAAATTCTATCCATAATAAATGTTTTATTCTTTTCTTCTCCTAAGAAGGATCAAACCGGTTCAGAGGCTGTCTTCTGTTAATTATTTCCCTTGTTGATAAATGATATTTCCAGGAAGGGCAGCTCCCTTCTCAGAATTCCTGTAAAAAAGGCAGGACTTTTAGGAGAGGCAGGGTACCAGGTATTTTTTTCTCTCATTGGAAAAGTAGTGGTTAATGTCCAAATTCCTGACAGATGCTTGAGTGTGCTCCAAAATAGACAGACCATCCCAAGAACAGGTAATTAAAGTTTATTTTTCTGCAAAATTCATTCTTTCGAAGCAGCTCACTTAGAAGCATGTCATTTTTACATTGGTTATTTTTTTTTATTATCAAACTTGTCACAAACAGTGACATGTTTTAATTTGTTGCTATTGTTGTCAAATCAGATTTAAATTCTTTTTTTATTTTGTTTTATTTTTATTTTTTAATTCATTTTTATTGATAGACTTTTTGGGGTGACATCTGTTAACTATTTCTATATACCATCAAAGATGATAATAAAAGCAATCTAAGACATTAAATACATTGACTAAAATGGCTCTTCTCAGGACTCAAAAGTTCTATCATGTTCCTTTTCCTTCAAATTGAGTCAATATGTGCTGAGAAGAAGATTTTTCGCAGGGTAATATCTAAAACAAGAACAAGTAATTAACTCATTTAGAATCTTGTGAATACATAATTTTTGTCTTTGATCCGTTATGACTTCTTAAAAGGCCTGTGCCTATTGGCATGTGATAGTATGTTTACATTTTATACATGAAAGATTTCACAGCAGGGCAAATGCTTTTAGCCAATATTTTCACTCCTTGACAGTTATAATACAGTAAACTATCTTAAAGTAATAAATTAACCACTTAGTATCTAGTAGGAAGAAGAGATTTTCTACTAATTATTACTCTTTGTACGTAGACCTTTGGTCTAGGCTTCACTACATATAAATAGTATCCTATGAGTCACTCGCCAATTGAATGAACAGTTGCATGTAGTTTTATCTCCTCTAAAAAGGTTTGCATACCTTTGGCTAGTGCTGTTGAAATGTCCTAAAAGGGACAAAAAACAATGGGCTCATAACGATGGAATTTAAACATTCAGAAAAAGAGTTATGAAGTCAGTCCTGAAACCATAGACTAAGTGTCCTATAGAACCTTATTTCTAGGCTGAGGTAGTAACAGCCTTGAAGAAATTTAGCTTTCTTGCTCAGAACAAATGCCTGCTTCCCAAGAGCTGCTCTAACTCCAATATCTCTATCATCTAAAGCACCAATGTCCAACTTCTTGGCTTCCCTGGACCACACTGGAAGAAGAAGAACTGTCTTGGGCCACACATAAAATACACTAACACTAATGATAGCTGATGAGCTTTAAAAAAAAAAAAAAAAAAAGGTCCATGCATACTTTTCATGATGTTTTAAGAAATATTACAAATTTGCGTTGGGCCACATGCAACCTGTAGCCCGCAGGCCACATGTGGCCCAGGATGGCCTTGAATGTGGCCCAACACAAATTTGCAAACTTTTCTTGAACCATTACAAAAATTATGCATAGTAAGAGATGAATAACAATAACTCATAATAATCTAGAACAATTACAACAATATACTGTAATAAACCTTATGTGAATGTGGTCTCTCGTTTCAGGGGGTCCCTGCTCAAGTCTTCAGATGGGCTCAATGCTTTCTGGCACAACATGTTGCCGTCAGTCAGAACACATTTTCTGTTGATGTCTTCTTCCACCCACAAACTTAATGCCTTTTCCATCTTAACTAGCACTGATCACACATTGTGATTGTAACATTTGTAGTTAGAGGTGCAACAGCAAAGCTAGCAGGAATTTCTTTTTCCTTCTTCACAATTTCACGGATGGAAGATTCATTCTTAACATAGATCTTAGCAACCTCAGCCTATGATTTTCTTTTCTTTCCTTACTAAGTGAAAGAACTTCTACCTTTTCACTTAAAGAAGCACTTTATAAGTTCCCTGGTGGCGTAGTGGCTAGGCTTCAGTGCTCTCGACGCTGCGGCCTGGGTTGGACTCACAGCCAGGAAATTACCAAAAAAAAAAAAAAAAGAAGAAGAAGAAAAAGCACTTTATAACTTCTCTTTGGCACATCTGAATTACCAGCATTACTACTCTATTACTTTGGGGCCATTATTAAGTAAAATAAGTGTTACTTAAACACAAACACTGAGATAACACGACAGTTGATCTGATAACCAAGAGGGCTACTAAGTGATAAATGGGCCAGGAGCTTATACATCGTGGATGCACTGGACAAGGGATGATTTACAGCCAGGTGGGGCAGAGCAGAACAGCTTGGGACAGCACAAGATTCCATCATGCTACCTAGAATGGTGTACAATTGAAAACTTATGAATTATTTCTTTCTGGAATTTTCCATTTAATATTTTCAGACCATGGTCAACTGCAGATAACTGAAACTTTGGAAAGTAAAACTGCAGATAAGAGGGTCCTACTGTAATATGTAAGTAAGAGATGTTACAACACAAACTGTAACCAAGAGTGCCTTGGAGTTTGCTGTGGAGAGAATAGGATTATGAATACCTTACCATAAGGGTCTGAGAAGGCTTGTAAACTACGGGTGTCATCCCATGTCTTGAGTGAAGACAGTTGTTTTCTTTAAATTTTTAAATTTAAAAATCCAGGTCTGGCTAAAAGGGTGTAAAGACTTTTCCACTTTCCAAATACCATGGCATATTTAAAAACATGTAAGATTTAAACTTTGCTAAAGTAGATGGGCTCTCTTCAAGGGAAATTTCACACATAATTTGGAGGAAAGCACAACTTGAGACAAAAATTCTTCCTTTAGGGACATTTAGATGGGGAAAGAAAGCTATACCTCCCACACACACCCAGAGATAGTGTACTAAACAGTTATTAGATTTTAAACTATTATGAAACCATGTTTCACACAAAAAAAGATTGAACGTGTAAAATAAGAAAATGCCTCTGATTGTTCCAGAAGAAGTAAAAATATCATCAGTTTATGGTCAAAAATCCATTCCTGATTTACCACACCTGCTACATGCCTTGTTCACTCTGTAATTTATTGCTTATTTATACAGGACAGCTCAGCAGATGTCACATCTGGTTATCCTACAGGTTTGGAGCTTCAGTTTATTTTTAGTTGGGATGGCATGAGAAAGTTTAATGTCTTGGATAAGCTTATGCTGCAAAACATTTTAGCTTGAACTTTGTTACATCTAGTACTTTCCTGAAACTTTAAAACTGACCTGATAAGAAAGAGAAAGTGAACACTATTAAAAAGAAGTAGGACAAAGAAGATAGGGGGAAAGAAACGTCAGTACTGGAACCCTCTAGATTACTCACCCTGGACTTGATACAGTTATTAATGCTGTGGTAGATAACCTAGTTCCATGCAGTGAGCAAAAACCTTTCCATGAACATACAGTGTTCAGGACAGTTTCCCAATCAGAGTTTTCCAAATTTAATTTAACTTTACTGTTAGCCCTTCTTAATATCTGGCAGGCAATGTGTTATATAATCTGGAGAGATTCATGCTGCCAGATTGTCAGATTTCTGGACTATTAGCACTATTCTCTTTTAATTTCATTATTGTGAAACAAAATGAACAACAGAACTGTATTTGCAAATTAAGCTGCAATAATCATTTACTATCAGAACTAAACTTCATATACACACATACACAAAGCCCTCTAAACATTACAAACATACACACACATGCACACACAGGCAAGGAGCCATATGACAATAGTTTGATAAATTATACTACTATTAAAATCATACAATTTCAAAACAAAAATACCAGAGACAGAAAGGATACAGGTAAACAGGAAGCCTCATTTACCACTGGGATATAAATTGTATGATACAACCATTTTGAAGAGCAATTTAGCAATTTTCAGTAAAGAGTTGTACATTCACAACCCAGCAGTTTCACTTGTAAATACAAACACTAGAGAAATTCTCAGACTTGTGCACAAGGACATATGTACGAAGTGGCATTATTTTCACTAGAAGAAGAAAGGGGAATACATTAAATGTTTTTTAATTTTAAAATAGAAAAGATAAATTCGCAAAAGAATGCTATTCAGAAGTTAAAATGAATAAACTCAATCTACATGTATTAACACGGATAAATTTTGAAGTCATACTGATTAATCATGAAAATGGAAGAATGATATGCACAGTATAATGCAATTTATATAAACCTAACAATTTTACAAACTTAGATTATACAGATTTTTAAAGAACCAGGTCTGTGGGGGGGAAAAGTATAAGCCATGGAAGTATACGGTTTAAGGTGCTTCTTGAAGTCACAGGTGACTCCATTGTTTAGGCTAAGCCTAATTTGGGTTCTTTTAAAAATAAACAATGAGGTGGGAGTTTCAGAATATCTAAAGACTAGAGATTACTCAAAGATTTATTTAAGTGTCCTTTAATTCTTCCTACAAAATATTCCAACATGACCACATTGATAAGTTTTATCACCCGACTTGTGAAATCTCTCCATTTTTCATGTCCACTTGGATCTGAAAACCCCCAGCTGCCACAACGATCATCATTTAAGGCAGACTCGAGGGTTTTGAACCCAACTAACATCTGCTTCAACGTGAACAGAATGAGGTAGTATGGCCTATTAAAAAATAACTTCTTGGGAGTTCCCTGGTGGTGTAGTGGCTAAGGCTTCGGTGCTGTCATAGCTTAGGCTTCGGTGCTGTCAACACTGCGGCCTGGGTTCAATTCCCAGCCAGGGAACTACCCACATTAAAAAATAAATAAATAAATAACCTCTTCTGGGCTCAAAATAAATTGTAGTATAACATATAATATACTCATATATCTGATCATAACCCAATGACCTCATTTGAGGCAAGTTTGATGGGCAAATTTTTCTCTATTCTTTATTAGCAACATCAATCAGAAGGCTGACACAGTTTGTGAATAGCTTCTCATGGGAACTTTGCAAGCCTTATTATTGTAATAATGTGAAATTAATCTCTTAGAACGATGTCTGCAGATCCTGGTGAGACTTACTTGGGAACAATTGTTAACAGTCAATTTGTTATTGCTGCCTTTAATTTTTATCTGAAAGACATAGGGAAATATTTAAACCTTCTTGCATATGAGAGGTTTTCAGGCACATATACAGGTCTCCAAAAATAGATGTATGTCACCTTTAAGGTGATGCTTATCTCTGGGGAGAGGTGGAGAGGAATGAGATCAGTAAGGGTATAAAAGGAGCTTCAAATGTACCTTTAACATTTTATTCTTTTTTTATAAAAAAGTGAAGCAAATATTGCAAAATGGTAATACATTAAAACAGGGTGGTGGGCATATAGGTGTTCATTATATAATTCTCTCCTGTTTTCCATATTCATGGAATGTTAAGCTTAAAAAAAGAAAGAAAATAATGGTGAAGTACAATAAACTTGGAAAATATATTCAAAATATGTATGAGGAAAGGGTCTATTTTTTCAATATACAAAGACAAATCAATAAGGAAAAGAAATTACCCAATAGAAAAATCAGCAAGGATACGAATGAGGAATTTATAGGAAAATAGTAATTCCATTACTTGGTTGTTTAAATGAGGCGTAGAGTCAGGCTAATTTATTTGAAGACTTTTCTTCTTCCTCTTTCCTTTCCTTGACACTCCACTCACTGGACTACTGAGAACTGCCTCTGCCTGTGCAACTTGCCACATAATTAGGGTTGTCAGATAAAGTACAGATGCTCAGTAATATGCGAATTTCAGATAAGCAATGAATTATTTTTTACTATGAGTATGGCCCAGATATTGCATGGGACCAGATAACTGCATGGGGATATACTTACACTAAAATATTATTTGTTGTTTATCAGAAATGTACATTTCACTAAGCATTCTATATTTTTATTTGCTATAATTTCTTATTTTTATTTGCTGAATCTAGCAGCCGTACATAATGCCAGGTACCTGTGACTACGTACACATTGCCAGAGAGTAAACCCCTTGGGCTTTCTGGACCATAGAATACCTGATTTTTGGATTTTTACTTTTTAATCTTCTTTTTTTACACTTTAAGAGAAATTATAGAATAAACCTCTGTGTAACTAGATTAAGAAATATAGCAGAATGATGTCAGGACCTCAGAAGCTATCTGTGTTCCTCTTCTCAGATAGCATCTTCCTCACCCCCCCAACTCAAGAATAACCACTATCCTGACTTTAATAATAGTTCTGGTGTTTCTTTAGGTCTGCCACCTATGTATGTATCTATAAACAATGTTGTTTATTTTTATTATTTTTGAACTTTATATATACATACGTGATCTTTGTGACTTGTTTCTTTCACCCAACATTGTGCTGTGAGATTTACCCCTGTTGATATATGTAGCTATGCTTCCTTCATATGTATTGCTGTGTAATGTTCCAAAATGAAATTATACCTATGATTTATCTATCCATCCATCATACTGTTGTGCTGTTGATGGTGCAGTTTTAACTGAAATTGACAATTTTAAAATTGACAGTTTTAGGATGTTTTAAATTTATTGCAATAAGCTAAAATAGCTGTCATAAAGGTTTCATACTGTTGAGGGAAATTGCTACTACCTATTACTCCCTCTGAAAATTTTTGTTGTTGCATTCAATAATGAGGCAAAGACTAAGGTGACTTACATAAAATGGTTTTCTTAATAGTCACTTAATTTTTTATTGAGGTATAATGATATACATATAGTAAAATGCACAGATCTCACATATGCATATGAGGGTTTTCTGGGAAAAAAATCCAGCCATAAATGCCTCTATTTTTCATATTATATGACTGGATGCTTTCTGGACAGCCTATATATATATGTATGTATGTATGTATATATTCATCAAATATCTTGATGAATTTTTATAAATGCAT
Source organism: Lyroderma lyra (assembly GCA_004026885.1). Taxonomy (NCBI): domain Eukaryota; kingdom Metazoa; phylum Chordata; class Mammalia; order Chiroptera; family Megadermatidae; genus Lyroderma; species Lyroderma lyra. The sequence continues at coordinate 53,877 of PVJL010006936.1, forward strand.
ATACCTATGTAACCACCACCCAGACTAATCTATAAAAAATTTCCAGCATCCTTTTAATATAACTGTCTTACAGTTCTTTTCATTTCTGTTGCTACCTGCAAAATAACTGGGTGCCTACATTTTTGAACACGTCTCATACAGCGCTGAATGGTTGTTTTGGGCTTTCGGGTGCCACCATGTGGTGAGTCCTCTGTACTGCTACTTGGTTCCTTTAAAGAAGGACTCAAGCAATTAGATTTGCAAAATGAAAAGTGGTAATATAGATTCTGATGCAGCTCACAAAGTAGATGAACTGAAGTTTCTATCAAAAGAATAAAGAATGTTTATCTTCTAAAATGGGGATTTAACATCAGATATATACAAATTTCACATATATTTATAATTACATTAAGTATATTACTTTGTACTTGCTTATTTAGCATATAAAGAAAAATGACTTATTGCAAATATTATTACAAATACTGCCACTAGTTTTAAAATGTCTTTTTTTTATGTGGGTAGCTCCCTGGCAGGGAATCAAACCCAGGCCTCAGCATTGGCAGCGCTGAAGTCTTAAGCCACTACACCACCAGGGAACTCCCTAAAATGTCTTGAAGTTGGTAATGTATAGAAAATGTAAGAATAAAATTACATGCAAGTGATTTATTCAAACCTTTGAAGTTACTGATATATTTTTTTATTATTGTTTCATACTGTATTCTTAGTACAAAATGCTATAATTCCCTTTGGAATTATGCCATTCTAAAATGGCTACATAACAGTAATATCACCTCAAATGTACGCTGAAATTTTTGAATGCTTGCTAGAGATACATCATTCAAGTGGGTCTTTCCAGTATTTTACATTTTAGAGATGAAGAGAGAACATAAACACTGAGACTTTTAACAAAAAGTAAATTAATAATAAATAATTGTGTGCACATATGCAATGCATATTGAAGAATTAAAGATGCAAGAAGAAAATGGATGGACATTAAACAATGTTTTATTCCTGTAAATGTGGAGAGTGTTGTTCAGAATCTCTCAAAGGGAAGGTTTCTGGTCAAGGAGTAGTTGGTGACACATAACTAACCCCACACCCTCCCACTTGCCACTGAAATTTCAAGACAGACTTTATATATATATATATATATATATATATATATATATATATATATATATATATATATAGGTAGTTCCCTGGCTGGGAAACAAACCCAGGCCGCAGCGTTGACAGTGCCGAAGCCTTAGCCACTACACCACCAGGGAACTCCCAGACATTTCTGAAAAGCACAAAGCCCTATCAGTAGAAACACAACTAGAGTATCACCAGCGTACCTGAAATTTTGAGTATTATCTGGAAAAAAGAAAGCACATGGGCTTGAATTTCTTGAAAAATCAAGAGAAGAAATTATATCTCAGGACACCGAGGGCAAGCTAGGTTCTTTCTCAGACGGCTCGGATAAGCTCCAGGCTCATCATCAGCCAAATCAAAGAGAGAGGTCGGCTGTGGAGCATCAGTGTGGTTCCTTTCAGGGGCTTCCCAGAGTTTTGGGGCCTGAGGGAAAAATCAAAGCCAAACTTGTAGTCACTTCAGAATTTGAGCCAAAAAGACATTAAACAAGATACTTTATAATATTAAAAACAGAATTCACAATGAGGATATAAAATCTATGCACCAATTAACATAGCATCAATATTCATAAAGCAAAAACTACAGGAGACACACAGAGAAATAGAAACACAAGTGAGATAAAGACTTCAATTCACTTCCCTTAATCTATGTTAGAGGAAGTAGACAAAAAGTCAGAAATAGAAGAAAGGGGAGTAATGTCTTCAAAAGTTTAAGGGGAAATTTTTTCAGAACTTAGCTTTGTTATTAATTAAGCAGGAGGTCAAATAAAGACAGCTGGGAATTAAAAAGTTTACCATTCCTTCTCCCTATATGAAAAATTACACGAGGAGTTCAGCACAAGAATAGTCATTTAAGGCATCCAGTTTTACAATAATGGTGGCAACTAAGTAAAACCAGAAGGAAAGATTTAAGCAGCAAAGTTTTCATGTCGTAGGAGTCAGTTTCCTTCTAAGTTAGTCCAATTACGGTATTTGGCTATAGTGAATACTTATGTAATCATAGTATCACACATGCTGTCCATTGATTTTCACTTTTGAGTATCAAATAATGCCCGAAGCATAGGACATTTAATAATTACATTACAGAGTAGTATATAAATGTCATAAACCTTGACAATTAAAAAAATTATGTGGCAGGGTACGAACCTCAGCCAACAAACTCAAGTGTGCAGAAATGTCACTTGCATTTCTACACTTCAATTTAATTTCTGCCTCTGGGAAATATCCCCTTCCTCCTTTCACCACTCTTGTACAACCTGCTTAATGGGAACTGTAACTGCAGACATTCTTGGGGTTTCTCTGCCCTCCCTGAGTCCTGTCAAGGCACACAGTTACCAAAGCATTAGTAATCTGTACATCCAGGTAACTGAGACCCTCCTAGAACGACGGTTCCCAGTGCCGCAGATCTCTATGGCATGGAAGTCTTAGCTGAGGTTGGGAATCCTGTGCTAGGTTTCTGCCCTCCCCAGACTGCCATCTCTTCTGAGGCTTGCCCCCTTCTCAGGGCTCTGCCGTGGAGCAGCAGTGTTTGAGTCCCACGTAGCTTCTCAGCACCCCCCAACCCTCCTGGAATCTTGGGGGCGGTGGGGCGGGGGTGATAGGGAAGAAGCCTCGCCCACCTCTTGCTTCTCCAAGTCACCATGCTTCCCTCCCTCAGATTCTGTGCTCTTCAAGTGAGGAGTAGAGGGGGGTTCCCTGGTGGTGTAGTGGCTAGGCCTTGGCGCTCCCAATGCCGCGGCCTGGGTTCGATTCCCAGCCAGGGAACCACCAGAAAACAAAAACAAAAAGTCCTCCTCCTTCTACTATCTGGCTACCCAGTGGAACAGTTCATGTAGAGAGAAGTAGAAAGAAGGGTAGTATTCTCATTTTTCATTGTGAGTACTTAATCCATACCAAATTGAATAAATCAAGAATTAAACCTTTAAATACATTATTTAGAGTCAATAAGGCAACCACTGGAAAATTAAGAAATTCAATGTAAGCAACAAAAATAAATATAATAAAAAGCAAATATAAGCAGAGGTGAAAGGGTGGTTAGTTCCTGATAATTCTTCATCTTTCTTAGCGAAATATTAATAGATTCTGTATACATGCAATAAAAGTTGAAATGAAGAAATACAATAGTAGGGAGTTCCCTGGGGGTGTAGTGGCTTAAGGTTTCAGCGCTGGCGCTGTCAACGCTGCGGCCTGGGTTCGATTCCCAGTCAGGGAGCTACCCACATACCAAAAAAAATATAAAGAAAGAAAGAAAGAAATACAATAGTAAAGGTAGAAATTGTTACTAGGTGATTTCTGAGAAACGAATTGGGGTTTGGGAGAAAGGGAAAGTTGGGAAGGGGAGAGAGATTTTTATTTTTCATTTTTATTCTAATTGTTTATTATTTTTCAACAAGATTAGATTAGTTAAAAATAAATAAATAGAACTATTTAACATACTGCCTCATTAATACTTTTAAGAATTATTTAATAAAGAACTCACATTAAAATATACCTATGGGCACTAGACCTTTACTTTAAAAATTGACTATTAAACTCCTTCTCATGTTATGAACACCTGCTAAAAAATCCACACCAAAAAACAAATCTCCCTAGCCTTACACAGATGAACAAATAATTTACCCAAAAAAGGAACACTTGGGAAACAACTAGAAGGAAACACTAACAAAAGTTAACAAGAGCTAGTCACATGTATAAATTGGTAGTCTTTAAATTTCAAAATGAAGATTTAGAGGGGAATGCTGATTCAAAACAATGGCTTACAGATTTATGAATTAAGTGAAAATTTAACCAACCACCTTTTACATAAGTAAGAAAACATCTCTGTTGTTTGTATGCTCGAAAGATGCCACCAGTTTATAACTATTGTATGACCAACTAATACTAACTCCTCTCAGTCTCACTGATTTTTATAGCAAATATAGCTGAAAATGTTAGTGTGCTTCTGCCCTTTATTTCTCAATATTTTAATTAAAAATGAATCTAGTTTTTATTGGTAGATTCATGGATATTATTATTATCTTTTTTTTTTTTTTTTGTTATGTGGATAGTTCCCTGGCTGGGAATCAAACCCAGGCGGCAGTGCTAACAGCTCCAAAGCCTTAGCCACTGCACCACCAGGGAACTCCCGGATATTATTATTATTGTTGTCATTGTTAGTATTTTAAAGTATCATTTATCAAAAGTCTACTATTTGCCTGGTACTTGTACTTTTATCTTAAAATCCATGAAGAAGATACTGTTATTCAACTGAGGCTCACAAAAGGATTAAGTCTCTTGCCCAAGCCACATGTTGTCTTTAACTGATGGATTAAAAACATGGTTGGGAGTTCCCTGGTGGTGTAATGGCTTAAGGCTTCGGCGCTGGTACTGTCAGCGCTACGGCCTGGGTTCGATTCCTAGCCAGGGAGCTACCCACATACTACAAAAAAAAATGAAAAATAAAAAAATAAAAATGTGGCAGGGTTGGGATTTAAACCCAAGTCAGTGGGGCCCAAACCCACACACTTTCCACTCTACTTTATACACATGTGGGTATAAAGTAGCTGCTAATCCAAGGCTAGGATTACATGGACTCTGGAGACACTAGGCATTAAAATTCTATTAAGCATATACAGTAAGAGCATCTTTAAAACATGGGAAAACAGGTTTTTGAAAAGGAGAATCTTTTATCTGTAATTCCTTCATCCTTTCATTCCAATGGAGAATTTAGCATCCTTTCACTCATCTTTCAGATTTAACTGTTAAAGGCAAATTATTTGATTAATTAACGAGTTTGCCACTCTCTGCCTTGCCACAAACAGGGCTGGTCCAGAGAACAAAGGAATGCCCTTGGGATTTGGGCTTCCTCCTAACATTTCCCCTTTTGTGACCATCTAACAAGTAACTACCTTTTTCTTTTTTTTTTTTTTTTTTTTTTTTGTATGTGGGTAGCTCCCTGGGCTGGGAATCGAACCCAGGCCGCAGTGTTGACAGCGCCAGCGCCGAAGCCTTAAGCCACTGCACCACCAGGGAACTCCCTAACTACCATTTTTAAAGTGCTCACTATACGCTTCTATGCTAAGTTCTTTAGGAAGCGTATTTCATTCTCGTGACAACCTTAAGAAGTAGGTATGGATGTTATCCCCATCAGTGAAGTTTAAAAACTGAAATTGAGTAGCTCCAGGACTAGAGCCCAGGTTGGTTGAACTCTAAAACTGCTCTCCAGCCCATACATTATAATTTTTTCTTTAGTCAGTCAGTGATTTCTCTTACTCCTTTTTAGTAATCCAGATTTCAGGACTCCACTTCAAGATGTCTATGGATAAAGCCCATCAATTGGAAATTCTGAGATGTTCTATATTAAATTAGAGGCCAGAGAGTGAAAAGAGACAGAACAGTTAGCCCGTTAATAGCTTTGGACCCCCTCTGACCAAAGACTGCTCATATTCCTGCATATCTGTTGGATTAACCCTTTTGCTTCAAGGTTCAGATATATCCAAATGAGTATTTCCATCTGCTGACTGCAGCGTTCAAGTTTACCGCAAGTTCACAGTGTGCCCTCACAGTGTGCCCTCACAGTATGCAAAAAGAGGAGAGGTGTTTGCAAATGAAAACAAACCACGCATTATTGTGCTATGTGGCCTGGAAATCCAGCAGTGTGTGTTGTTCCTTGTTTTGAGAATTATCACTCAAAAGTAAATATAAAAATTCCTGTCAGTGTTCCAGAAAGGAAGCTTACAAAAGCAGACGTGCATTGTTCTATATTTTTGTGTTTTTGAAGAATGAATAACAATAGGAAATTTTTATACTTTAATGTAATCATTTGTTTTAATAAAATGCACCACCTTAACTGTAATTACTTAAAAATAGAAATACTATAATTATTGTAAAATCGTTATTCAGTGTGAAACTGTTTCAAGGACTTTTCTTCATTTATAAGATTTTTAACTATGTTTTCCTGTGGCTTGCACTATCAACAACAAACATGTTTTGTGTGTCATGTTATGTAACATTTTGTAATAAATTTTTTATGTCATCAATGCCATTAGATTCTAATTTATCTATACTTAAATCTCATTGATACCACTTAGTTTGTTTTGAGTAGTTTTTACTAAAATTCAATGGTAAATTTATTACCATACAACAAAATTTTAAAATAAAAATGTCATTTATATACAAAGCAGCTCAAAATGTTGTTATTAAATGCATAAAATAATCAAAATCTCAACTTTTTGTGGCTTTTTGACACATTTTGAAAAAAATAAACTTGAAGTCAATTAACTCAGTGAAAGGGTTAATTTAGGATTAATTTCCAGAGGTCTATTTTTACGATTATCCAAAAGAGAGAATTACCAAAAAGGAAAATTGCCGAGTGATATAGATTCCCAGGAGCCTCTGCTGCTGATTTACTCGTGAACTTTCCAACCTGCTGCCCACAGCTAATCCACAGGAGCAGACACTCTTACTTGTGGCCTCTGCTGTGCCTGTCCCAGAACCAGCCACACTTCACCTCTGTCTATAGCTAAGTAACTCCTTTTAGCGTGACTTACGTCGTTCTCCTCCCTCCTTGATGAATAAAAAGGCTTGCAGAACGCCAGGATGATGGACACGTTTGTCTTTACTAGCCATGCTGTGGTGGTTAGACTCCTTGCCCCAAGACCAGCCTTCCTCCTCATTCTCCTCATCTTCCTCCTCCTCTTTTTTTTTTTTTTTTTTTTACTAGTACTGGCCTAATAAACCCTCTCTTAAAAAGCCTGTCAGCCAGGAACACACTTGTAGTTAAAAAAAAAAAAAAGTTTATAGTTATTTACTTGCTGCTGCAAGGGAAGGCATGAGGCCTCTCCCAGGGAACCCTGGAGGATCTGGGTGCAGGAGACTTTGGAGGGGCTTACCTCCAGGTTTGGATCTGTGCGAAATGATTCTGAGAACAGACCAGGAGGCGTGGGCATCAGCTCTGGATCCGTGCTATCATGAAGCAGAGGCAGTTTAGCAATTGAGGTTTCCCTGTAATCTTTGTTCTGGAGGCAACAGGAGCAAAGCAGAACTGGGGATATCAACTGGTAGACAGCAGAATGCTCCACAGGAAAGGGGCTGTAGAGGCTGGGGAGAAACACTGTTTCTCTTTTTAAGGTTCTTTAGGAGTATTCTAGTCAGACTACCTACTTCCTTGAGCACTATAGTTTAAAACCTCTGAGGGGACCAATGTTTTGTTACCCCAAAAAGGACTTTGGGATATTAATTTTAAGGTGGTTATAAAAAAAAAAAGACCCAGAATGAATCTTCGACCCTCCCCCTTGCTTGCCTAAAGGAATTCAGATAGAAAAACCTGCTTAAAGGAAGGGAGCATCACCTTAGCTTCATAACATAAACTGAATGGGGCAAACAGGGAGACATCTAGGCATAGACTTCCCTCTGTGTCCCATTATTTCTGGGTGGGCCAGCAAGAATTTATCACATGTTCGCTCTTTCTACCTGTGAATTGCCTACTTTCCTTTGGAAATCCCAGACTCCTGCCTCCCTACTCCTTAGTCCAGAATGTTCTATAAACCTCAGTGCCTCCTTGGATCTCATATTCTAACGGCACCCCTATATGTGTAACGGTAATACATTTTGGACATTTTCTCTTGTTAGCCGGTCTCATGTTAATTAGTTTATTACCCCAGCCAAAAGAATTTAGAAAGATGGGAGGAAGATTTTCTTTTTGACCCCCACACTTCTTACCTTGAAGCTGTGGGTTGGAAATTAAGGCTGCTCCCCTGTGCTCAGATCTTTTGTGTAGGAGTGAGACGGTCCTGTCTCACTGATATTTCAAACAGCAAAGTTTCTCATAAAACATAATAGAATTTCCCAATAAAAATGTAATGCAAGCCACACATGCAATTTAAGTTTAGCCACAGTAAAAAGTAACAAGAAAAAAATTCTGAGATGCCCTAAATTAACTTACAATACGCCAAGGAGGGTTGGAGGGAAGAGACCAGAGAGGTTAATCAGTTAACAACTGTAGAGGGAAACCAACAGAAGACTGCATACATTCCTGAATGTTAACAATAACTTGGTGTTTTTTTTCTCCTCTGTAGCTCCTTTGAAGTTGATATTGTGGGAGGGAGGGAGCCAGTAATTTTACTTCGTCAGCATCTTGATAAGAAGCAGCACGGGAACTAATTATTTCATTTAATCCCCCCAATTTTAAACCACACCTTTTTTACTCCAAAGGCTATACTACTCTTTTCTATTTTTCAAATAAACATTGTAACAAGCCATGTTTCCAGCCAGGAAGATAAAAATACCTATGTTTGAGTTCAGACTCTGCTACTTAATTAGCTGTGGGATCTTGTACAAATCATTAATTTGCAAAGTGTTTTTCATCACTAAAAATTCTGATTCCTCATTTACGCTCTCTGCCTGCTTCAGTGATTCCCAGTGAAGCTTTAATTCATTCCAGTATGGTTTCTGCCACCATCATTCCACGGAAATTGTTCTCACCTAGGCTGTTAATCTCATCCTTGTTGCCAAATGGATTGAATAAAACTATGTTATGCTTCATTTTATATTTCTTAATGCACTAAGTTATTACAGTTTTAGTTAACTCAAAAAATCATGGGAGGGTTTGTAGAAGAAACTTTACCCACAAACAGCCATTTATACTGGTTTCATTTATATGTTATACCAGACAATATGTAAAAAAAGAAAAAAAGAAGAAGTTACCATGCAAATTAATTTGAGATGGATCACAGACCTAAACGTAAGAGCTAAAAAGGTCAAGTTCCTAGAAGAAAACATAGGAGAGTAACTACATGAATTTATGGTCGACAAATATTTCTTAGAGAGGAAATAAAGCACTAAAGATAAAATTTTTAAAAATGATAAATTAGACTTGATCAAATTTAAAATCCTCTGTTCATCAATGATGCTAAGAAGGAAATGAAAAGGCAACTAACCGAGTCAGGTTTTTCACTATTGGATTAGGAGATAATCAAGGGAAGGAAACTAGAATGTTCCATTATTAGAATGTAGTAATGGATTAGAATTGGAGACATCAGCATAAACTCATGATTACCTTAATATAGATACAATGGTTACTACAGCAATATTTATAGATACACACGTTATTATAAACAGGTATATTTCTTCACTCTGTCAACTGAGAGACTCCTCAGGAGCAAGGAGCACACATAGTGCTCCAGCTCTTGGTTTCACATACCATTGTCCCATAGAAGGAAGCAGGGCTTCTTGGAGAAATGAATGATTTTAGTATTGGGGCAGGAACCATCCAAGATGAACCTGGAGCATCTTGTAAGAGACAGAAACTAAGGAAGTATGTATTAAAACAAATAAAGACAAACAAACAAAAACCCCACAATAATGGAGATATGTAAAAGTGACAGAGGAAAAAACTAAAAGAGCTACCAATGACAACAAAATAAAGTAATATTAGAGTATAACCCAACAGTCATGATATAAATGATTAAGTAAATAATAGAACAAATGAGAATAGTTATATCTCTCATGCAGAATAATTCCAAATAGTTTATGTCCAGGTTTTCTCCTCAATTAGATGGAATATAACTTCTCTTTAAGTGTAGAGTGCCTATAGTTACTTCTTCCCAAAGAGTACAGTATGAAAAGGGGGAAAATAGTAATTCACAGTGGAGAGACTTGACAAGTAATCTGAGTTAGCAAGCAACAGTGATAAATAATATTGATAGTATGTACTCTTGATGTGATATGATGCGAATGGCACTTTACCTCTATGGTCTTCCTCCCTCAAAACCATAAACCCAGTCTAATCATGGGGAAAAAATCAGACTAATTCCAATTGAGGGGCATTCTACAAAATACTTGACCAGTGCTACTCAAAACTGTCAGTTAACCAAAAAAGCAGGTGAATGGAAAGCTCTGAGAAACTGTCATAGAGTAAGGAGCCTAAGGCCACATAATGACTAAATGAAATGTGGTATTCTGGAATTGAAAAATATCAGTGGGTAATAACTAAGGAAATCTAAATAAAGAATGGACTCTAGTTGATAATGTATAATTTCATTAATTGTAACAAAGTGCCATACTAATATAAAAGGGGAAAATGGATTTGGAACATATAGAAACTCACTCTACTATCTTTGCAGTTTTTCCATGAATCTAAAACTAATTTAAAATTAAAAGCTCATTATTAAAAAAACAAACAAACAAAAGACAACCCACAGATTGGGAGAATACTATCAAAATACATATACCTGGCAAAGGACTTGTGCCCAGAATAGCTAAAACTCCTACAAATGAATACAAAAGAGAAAACCAAATTTTAAAAGATTAGCCCCCATTTAAGAAAACATAGGCAAAAGACTTGAACAGGCATTTCACAAAATAAGATATAAAAGTAGTTGATGAGCACATGAAAAGATGCTCACCATCATTGGTAATGGGAGAACTACAATATTAAAATCAGATACCATTTCACACCTACTAGAGGGGTTAAAATTAAAGAGTGATAACTCCAAATCTTGGCAAGCACATGGAACACTGAAACTCCTGCATATTGCTCATGAGAGTCTAAAATGGTACAAGCACTTTAGAAAACTGCTTGGCAATTTTCTAAATGACCCAGAAATAATTCTATACCTGTATTTCTCCAAGAGAAATAAAACATGTCCACAAAAAGACTTGTACAAGATTGTTCATAGCAACTTTATTCATAACAGCTAAAAACTGGAACAATCTAAATGTCCATCAACAGGTGAATAGATTTTTTTAAAAGTATTCAATGGACTATTAACAAGTAGCTGCTGATTCACACAACAGTAGGGATGGCTGTTGAAAACAATATGCTGAGAAAAAAAGGCAGATACTAAAGAGTACCTACCACCTTTCTTTTTCTTTTTTTTTTATGCGGGGGTGCGGGTGGGCGGGGTCCCCGGCTGGGAATCGAACCCAGGCCTTAGCGTTGACAGGCCGAAGCCTAGCCTCTACACCACCACCTTTATTTTTAAGGTGATAAAAATCAGAGGAATGGTTGCCTCAAGGATAGGAGATTGGCAAGGGGCTTAAAGGAACTTTTTTGGGTGATGGAAATGCTCTATATTCTGATTGGGTGGTAGTTATACAGCTGTTTACATTTAGCAAAACTCATTAAATCGTACATTAATAAACTATGCTTTTCACTGGATTTAAATTTTACCTCAAATAAAAAAATAAATGGACGAGGGGGAAAAAGGACTGGCGGCGTTGAAAAGTAACACTAAACGCTGTAAGGAGAAATCTGGTGTGGGAAGCCGTTTTTTAAAAACGTGAAATGACGAAAATATTCCAGTAAGTTCTGCTGGATTTATGTAACTAAATAAGGACATTAAAAATTCCTGCAAACTGAGTCCCTTCTCCTCCTTTGGGTTCCTTCTCCTCGCTTGGGTTCCTTTGACCTCCTGATACCTGCAGGACCCTGGGAGTTCCGGGGTGGATTTCGGGACAGCGTAACAGGCTCCCAGCAGCTGCTGCCTCCCATCGCAGGGCCCCAAGAGTCCCTAGTATTCCGCCCCTCAACAATACTGCATCGCGGAGCCGCCCTTTGTTTCCTCTCACTTTTTAAAAAAAAAACAATTCTTTTTTATTTTTTTTATTTTATTTTTTTTTCCTGGTTGGTTCCCTGAGCAGGGATAGAACCCAGGTCTCGGTTGTAAAAACACTGAAGCCTAGCCACTACACCACCAGGGAACCCCTCCTCTCACTTTTATCTGAACCGTCCGTTCACCTTTCAGTCAGTTCAAATATAGGAAGGGGCAAACCAATCACCAGCCTCGTCAAAGGAAAAAGGCGGGAACATCCCCCGGAAGTGTTTGTTAAAATCCCTCCAATCAGAGGCTCGGTGCAGGAAGTTTGAATTTTTGTGTTTGCTCGGGTTGTAGGCGTTCCTGCTTCGGAGGCCGCTGTGGTCTTGCAGAGCGAGGGAATTCCTTTATTTTCAGTTTGGTTGAAGTTTCACGCTAGAAGCTGCCTCAGGTAGGTGGATGCTGGGGAGCTGGAGGGAGGGCGCTGGCCCGCTTCCTTCCAGAAGGTCTAGAAGGACCTTGAGGACCGGCAGCTGCGAGCTAGACGCCGCTCAGGGGAGGCTCCTCTAGGACAATGTTACTTGTCTTTCCCGAAGCTGATGACATAATTCTCTAGAAGATTAAATAGTTGTTGACTTAATCTCAATAGCAGTCAGCGTTTCACCACCGGGGTGTATTGGTCTTAGGAGCGGGTCAGTACATACTTAGCATCCTTGGCCCTGACATTGAATTTCTGTAGCTCCTCCGAGATCCTATGACAACTAAAAACTGCCGGGTTGAGAATCTCTAGGCAAGCAAGACTAAGGCATTCTAGACTTTCAAGCTGGAAGGAACTCGGATCAGCCAAATATGTACTTGAAGAGCCAGGTTGCCTGGCTTGGGATCCCAACTGCATCACCTTTTAGTTGTGCCAACGTGGACAGTTAATTTACCTCATCTGTATAACGGTGATAATACCTAACTACCTTTTAGGGTTTAGTTGACAATTAAATATGCTGTTAGTATTAGTTCTCGTTCTCTCTCTCCCTCTCCCTCTCCCTCCCTCCCTCCCTCCCTCCCTCCCTCCCTCCCCCTCCCCCTCCCCCCCCGCCCGTCTTTCCGCTGTATATAGTGCTATGCTGTATTTTAAAATAACTAATCCATAAGTTTTATTTCTTAATAATTAACAAAATACTTGTAGGAGGTGGTGGCAAATCACACAGAGGAGAGTTCTTGATGAAAAGCACAGGCTTTTGTCATTTTTCCTGGGCTTTTAAAGGAGACTGTTATTAGCATCCAGGTCAGATGAATTCTCCTATTTTATATTCTGTTGATTGCTTAAAATCATGAACATTTTAATTTGTTGCATTTCTTTTGCAGATTTTTCCTTTTATCTAGAGTTTTCTACTAGACTTTCTTAGTTATTCTTGTTGAAGAGTGTAGTGTACTTATAACTTTTTAAACTTCCTAATGACAGATCTCCCCCCCCCCCGCCTTTTTTTCTTTTTCTTTCTTTTCTTTTTTTTAAGCTAGCAAGAATTTTTTCTTGAAAACCACTTCTTCTTTTCCAGTTTGGCTGGTTGTTTTCTATACCAGCTGCATCGATGATCTCCTTAGACTTTCCACTCCTTTATTCTTTCTTTCTTTCTTTCTTTCTTTCTTTGTTTTTTTTTTTTTCCCCTTTATTCTTTTAGTCTGTTGGACCCATGGTTTCTTGGAACCCATAACATTCTTGTTTTTCTTCCTTGTGTTACTTGAACATTCTCAAGGATCTTTTTACAAAAAGGGTATATGCCAAGTAAACTATATGACTTCTTACATGGCCAGAAATAATTTTATTCTGCCCTCAGAAGGGTAAACTGATTATCCTTCTATATCACCAAGGCAGTTCTTCTGAAAACCTTTCTTTTTCTCAGTCTTGTATATCCAACTGCCTATTTATCATCCCTACTTGTCTAATAGGCATCTTGTATAGTTTTTGTTTGTTTATTTTGTTTTTTGGCTTGAGAAAAAAAATGGAAGGCTGCCTGCATTCATCACCAGGGGAAGGTTAAGAAACTATTCTGTATACTATCTTTCACTCATTTTCCCTATTTTCACCCTTAATTCACATTATTTTGTAATATTCTCTACAGTTAGCCTAGAGCCTCTGATTTATATCATGGACTGTAGCTTCCTGGGCTTCACTTAATCTGTCAAGCAAGGTTCTATTGAGGACCTTAAAATTGGTTGTAGCATCTTATCTTTCGATAAACTCCTTTGCACTCTTCAGTGTCATGTATGTGTTCCATTTTACATTTCAGTGTTTTTATTTCAGAAGGCTCTGAGGTTGGAACAGGAGGTTAACTACAATCTTATGTTTTTAAATAATAAAATGAAAATCCACGTAAGTTGATCTGTCTCTCTTTTCCCCGACAGGATGTCTTCATCACATTTTGCCAGTCGACACAGAAAGGATTTAAGTACTGACATGATTAGAACCAAAATTGCTCATAGGAAATCACTGTCTCAGAAGGAAAACAGGCATAAGGAGTATGAACGAAATAGACATTTTGGTTTGAAAGATGTCAACATTCCAACCTTAGAAGGTAGATTTCTTCTGAAATTAGATGAAACATCTCAAGACCTTGTTCCAGAAAAGGCCAGTATCAAACCAAGTAAGTAAAAGTTTATTGTAATTTTAAGTTTTATGAAGAGAGAATATAAGTTGGTTTAAAAACAGAAGTTTAAAAAAACCTTGACCAGAAGAATAGAATTTTGTAATACCATTTCAAACAACTTGATGTTTTCTACTGTCTATTGAAGGCTAGGCTAAAGCTATTTTTGCTGGCTAACGCCATTCATTTATGGAGTATTACAACACTTTATTTTCTGTGTTGCTTTTTGGGATTTCTAAAGTTCTTACTTCTGGAACTTGGATGAGATAAATGTTGACAAGATAAATTGATAAGGGACATAAAAATAGAACTGATTGAAGAATCTATAAAATAAGGATACTTTGCCAATGGAAACATTTCTTAGAGGGAAGGATCTGAAAGAGTTTGGGGTCATTTAGGAAGGAAAAATAACAAATGAAGAAGAAATGACCTCAGCAAAATATAAAATAATAAAGAATGTCTTAGAAGGCAAGGGATGCTATAGAGAAGAAAGAAGAGAACTGAGAAGTGACTTTTGCATTTATCCAGAGGAGTCACTGGACTCTTATTTAGTTGGGTGTTGATGCAATCTAGGCACTAAGAGCTAGATTGCAGTGAAATAAAGCAAGGGGACATGGTGAAGAAATGGCAGAAAGAGATAAAATCTTCTTATACATTTTATAGAGAAAGAAATGAGATGTGAAGTTGCTTAGATATTCATTGCTTCAATTTTATAATTTTCCAGGACTAATGTAATATATGGCATGTAGGAGACAATCAACATAATTAAGCTTACCATATTTTGCTGTGTATAATGCACACCTTTTTTGCCCAAATTTGTGAGGGAAAAATAAAGATGCACATTATACAGGGGTAGTACTAATTCCATATCTATATAAATGTTTTTAATTCTTTTATTTATGCTTATGAGTTAAAAGTATAACTCTAGAAATCAGTAATGATATCTGTATGCAAAATGATGCCCTGGAATAAAAGAATAGGTTTTTTTATATAAAACATTTTATACATAAAATTTTGTACCTTGTATCTGTTCTTACGTTTTGTAATTATTTGTTACATAAAGTTTCTTGTACCATAATTTGTTAAAAAATAAATGGTAAAATTCCTTTATAATGCAAAAAACAAGTACCTAAATATAAACAAATAAAAATTTGAATTAAAAAATTAAAACTAATGATTTTTTTTCCCTGAAAGTTTGGGCCAAAACTTGGGTGTGCCTTATACACAGCACAATATAGTAATTGATTCTATAGAAGGGGCTTGGGCTAAAATATTTTTTCAGATTTATTATTTTTGTGGTTCTAAAGGAAGGGGAAAGGAAAGAATTATACAAAAGTACTGTAGGGTTCTTTTCGTTTTTGAGATGAGGTGATCAGTACATATATGAAGGTCAAAGGAAATGGTTGGTTGTCAAGGGGGAGAGAATAACAAATAACATCTCTTAGGAGTTGGAAGGAAATAAAAACTGGGCCTTGGAATGATACAGGATGATCTTTAAAGGAAGAGCTAGACATCTTTTGTCAGAGAAGAAGTGATGTTATTGCTTCCCAGGGTGACACCTTGCCTCTACTATTGCATTCTCAAATATTTCTTGACCAAAATATCTCAAATGAAAGTCTAATCCTGTCAAAATGCTATTCAAATATTCTTTGTTTATTTGCCATTTGCAAAGGTCTAGAGGTGTGAGTGGGCCTGGTGTGTTCCAGAGAAAGCAAGTAGGTGAGCATGGCTGCAGAAGAAGGAGCAAGGGGGAGCAAGGAACTGAGGAGCAATGCAAATAAAGTAAGGGTTCAACCAGGAGAGAGTGGTGTCTTAGAAACCAAGTGAGATAAGCATATGAAAGAGGAAAGCCTGATTAATTGTCAATGCTTCTTGTTAGGTCAAATAATATTACAAGTGAGAATTTGAACTTCATGGGAGAGGTCACTAATGATCTTGATAAGTATTTTTGGTTGAGTGAAGTTCAGGGAATGAAAGCCAGATGGGCATGGGTTCAAGAGAGAATGGCAGCACCACCTAGGATGTATTCTTGCGCAAAAAGTTGAACTTGAGTCTAATCAAACCCATAGGTATAACTTCCAGTTAGAGAAAACATGAGGGCTAGAAAAATGAGCAAAAAGCAGGAGAAAGCAAACAGACAATTGTGGAGTGCAGGTCCTTCTGTAGGATTAGCTTTTGTCAACAAGATAATGGCATGAAAAAAAGATGGGGAGGAAGATCTGTTAGATCTAGAGTCTTAAAAGACATCCAAATACAGTAAGTGGATCTTTCTGGGTTCCTGATTTGAACAAATCAATGGGTTAAAAAAAGAAAAAAGACCCATTGGAAACAGGAAGTCTAAATTTGGTTCCTGTAATAGATAATAATGTGAAATTTCCACTAATTTTGTTAGATAAAGGTATTATTATGAAAGAAAATATCTTTATTTTTAGAAATACATGCTGAAATATTTATAGATGAAGTTTTGTGAGTAGAGTTTGTTTTCAAATACTTCAGGGAAAAAAGCGTGCAGCAAAATGTTCATAATTGTATGTTCGTGAATCTGGGTGATAGGTATATAGGCATTCATTTTATTCCACTTGTGTATATATTTGAAATTTTTTATAATTTTGAAAGAAAGATTAAGGAAGGAGGGAAGCAGAAGAATTGGAAACAGGGATATAGATAACTTCTGAATAATTTTGCCTTAAACTGAAATAGAAAAATAAGGCAAGTAGCTAGATAATGGTGATATGGGTTGGAAGGGATTACTACGTTTGCAACTTCACAATGGCAGCAACCTAATATACAGAGAAAAATAGGTGAGTTAGAAGGTAAATTGCTGGAAGCACGTCCTTGATTAGGTGAGAAGGAATAGAATCTAGAGCTAGGTGGAGGGGTTATCCTTAGGTGGGGGCACACTCAGCCCATCTAGAAGGGAAGGTGCTCAGATGCCAGTGTGGGAGCTTTGAATGCAGATGGAAGAGGAGCTGTTTAAGGTTTGAGGAGAGGATAGTGTATGAAATAGTAATTCAAGAGAATGAGAGAGTAATGACATGGGAAATGTAGGGTCCAACTGAGGTTTATAGTCATAAATAGAAAGAGATGAGGTAGCATGCTTTTGTGTATTTTTCCATTCCCATTCAGTTATGCATTGTAGGTGGGAGATAAGCAGAGAGTGGCATCTAATCCGAGTTAGAATTTTGCCAGGGTGCAACACAGTGAGAAAGGGGCTTAAAAGATGAAGTAGTGATTGTGATGACAAATCATGGAATCTAAATTGGGTAAAAAGAAACTTGAAAACACAAGGGGAGTAAGAGACAGTGAAAAGATGAATGTAGGTCAGTAGAGTGTAGGTCCTGGTGCGGCTGAAGGTTGTTGGAAAGATATGGCAGTTAGCAGGTTGCTTGAGGTTGGGCTTTTGAAGGAAATTATTGTTCATTGGTAATAATGAGGTCTCAAGTACCTGTTGTCTCACAGATAAATACAAGTATGACAAGGTATTGGTCCTTTCCAGCCCCTGAAATTTCTGGCAGGGCCTGGGTTGGCTAGAGCTTTCTTTCTGGTTGATTGCATTTTATCACAGGCAACCTCTGTTTGCTCCAGTGTGCCATATAAATGTTATTTTATTAATGTATGCCATGACATGAAAAAGGTTGAAATACCGATGTGGGTGTGACCATGGGAATGGGTAGATGAGGTATAGTAGAAGCATGGTTCTTGGAGAAAAGGAAGCCTAAGCGTTGAGAGACCAGGTATGGAGGGGGTCATCAAGATTCGTACAAGAATAGTGATGGAGACAGTGACAGTGAACTAGGAGCCAAAGCCTTCAAGGAACAAGGAAGAAACCCGGAGGGTCTATAAAGACAAATTGGGGTGCTTGATAGTATGATCTGATGACATGCAATGTAAAGCTGGACTCTTAGTAAAAAGGAAGAAATATTGGGAAGCAATGATGAGGATACCTCCCCTCTTTAGGCCCAGTGATATTACCAGTGGGGGAGAAAAAAAAATATAGCCACTTGAGAGGATAACTAGGGAAGCAGTGTCTTCAGGGGAGAGCCAGCTTTCAGTTACATCAAGAGATAAAGGGAACAATCAGAGAAGTTATGGGTACAGGGGTTTTCATTGATGATTGACTGCTTCATCATCAGAGCTGTTGCACAGTCTGTTCTCTGCCTGGATTATCTCTTTAAAACAACTTTATTGAAGTAAGATTCACATACCATAAAAAATCATCCATTTAAATAATGTCCTTTTTTTCGTAAATTTACTGAGTTGTGCAGCTAGCTCCCTGGATTATTTTTAACCCTCACCTACTGGGCAAGGGTTATATGTTCATTCTTCCGAACCCTTCTCAGCTATTCTCTCTTCTGAAAAACTTTTCCTGATCTCCCCAGATAGGTTTGGACTGATTGTCTATTGTGTGCATTCTCCTATTATTTATTCCCTGCTAAACCAAATTGAAACTGTGTTCATCTCCCCACAATACTGCGAGTCCTTCAAGAGCAGAAATTCTTTTACTTATTCTTACTGCTTAAGAACGTCCGGCACGTAGCAGTCACTCATAGTTTTCAAACCAGTTTAAATGAATATGAGGATATGTAGGTAGAGACCAAAGTCGAGAATCCTAGGTGGGAGCTAGAGAAACTGACACATAGTTTTAATATGAAAGGAAAAAAATAATATTAGTTACCCCAAAACTTACTGGCTTAAAACAACAAAATACACAATTATTTCACACAATTTTTGTGGGTCAGGTATTTAGGTGCAGCTCAGCAGGGTGGTTCTGGCAGTCAGGATGTCATCCAGGAATGCATCTAAGGGCTTGCATGAGACTAGAGGATCTGCTTCTGAGATAATTCACTCACCTGACTGGCAAGTTGATGCTGGCTTTTGGCAGGAGGCCTTCATTCTTTGTCATGGGGACACTTGCACAAGGCTGCCTGAGTCTTCTTAAGGCTCCACGCAGCCACTGACTTCCCCCAGAGCAAGTGATCTGAGAGAGAGCAAGGTAAACACTGGTATGTCTTTAATGACCTAGTCTTGGAAGTCATACTCCATCATTTACACAGTACCTTCTTGGTTACACAGGTCAGCTCTATTCAGTGAGGAAGGGCACAGCTCAAGGGCATGATTACCAGGAGGTGAGAATCACTGGAGGTCATACAATTTAATTAATTTTAAAGTATAATATATAACAAGCAGTAAATATTTGAACAAGTGAAGCCCAATGGAATAGAAATTTTAAAAGAAAAAGGGTTGAAATAACTTGTGGTTAGAGTATGAATTAAGAAGTTTCCAAAAGCATTTCTTAGTAGCAGTTGAAGTTAGACAAAATGATTTTTTTTTTTTAACAAAATGATTTTTTAGACATTTGCATAACTTTATCTGAAATATTTTACTTACCATTTGTGTATTATTTTTATGCTTAGGGTCAGTGAAAACTCTTCTAGGTGATCAACGGAAACAGATGCTCCAGAAATACAAAGAAGAAAAGCAACTTCAAAAATTGAAAGAACAGAGAGAGAAAGCTAAACGAGGAGTATTTAAAGTGGGTCTTTATAGGCCTGATGTACCTTGTTTTCTTTTATCAAACCAGAATACTATGAAAGCTGAGCCAAAAAAGGTAAACTTAAAATCCTACCTTGATATAGAGGAATAGTTCCTTTTAATGGGAATTTTCTTTCAGAGATTCCTTTTAATAGGAATTTTCTTTAAGAGATTACACATGATTTTAGCCAAAAGGCCAAGAAGCAATTCCTTAGATTAAATGACTAAAATACCAGTTCCCCTTAGTTCCTTTATTCACTTAACTAATTCCTAGGAGGGGGGAATGATATAATAGTATCTCAGAAGAAGAAAATCAGGTCTCTCAATGTAGCTGTAGGTAGATTGAGACAGGATAAAACTAGGTAGGACAAGTGAACAGAGCCAGACTGAACAAGGAACGCTATGCCAAAGGATCTGGTGTTTATTCTGTGGGATATGGGTAGTCAAGGACAGCTTTTAAATAAGATTGTACCACTGTCAGATTAATAATGCAGGAGGATTACCCTGGCCTTGAAGACTAGTCTGCAAACGGAAGCATTTATGGATGGGAAGACCAATTGTAAGACTATCATGAAAAAGTAAGACAGGAGAAGTGGACTGGGCAGTGTGTTTAAAAGGACAAAATAGGTGTAAGACACCTTTAGATATGAATTTAACAGGAGACCAAGTAGATAGTTAGGGGTAAATGAAATTTAAGATCAAAGGTAAGATGATTCTGATATTAGTTTGAACAACCATAGAAATTATGGTGCTGCTAAAAGAGATCAAGAAGGCAAGAAAAGGAGCATGCTGAAGTAGGTGCATTTTAATCCCTCCCTCCTTTTGAAACCTGTTTGGGCCATCAAGATAACAGGCAGTGGGATAAAAGTTGGAAATCAGGATGGAGATCCATGCTAAAATGTGGATTTAGGATATATTGGGAATATAAATGGGTGTTTAAACTGTAAGACTAAGTAACACCATTCCAATAAGGATATATAAAATTATAAAAAGAGGAAAGACTAGAGAGCACATTCAGATGAGCAGAAGTCAGGTACCCATTACAGGCTGAGAACTGGTCAAAGAGGCAAGAGAGCTAAACAGACAACAGAAGCTAAAGGAAGGGTAGTCTAAAGGAAGAAAATGGTTAGAGTCAGGAAGGATGTAGTTTGAACAGAGCAAGTTGTTTTTGTAAATTAGGTAGTCACTGGTGATTTGCTCTTTTAAAGATATGTATATAAGATCTCATTTTAAATAGTATATTTAAAAGACCTTATTGATTGTATACTCAGTACTGATTTAAATAAGAATTGAATAACATAAAAGCCCAATATATTGTCTAGTTTTCTTTGCTTCATGAATCTCATTGGAAAGAGTTAGATGTAATCTGTTTTTTTAAGAATATATAGAAGAAAAAAAAAAAAGAATATATAGGATACCGATCATTGGTCCAAACTGTAAATTATTTACAAAGAGTTATATGTAGGGAGAGAAAGAGATACATCACTGTGTTAAATAATAAGATTTACCAATAATTGTGTTTTTTTTGGTGTGTGTGGGGGATTTGGTTCCCTGGACGGGGATTATAATTGTCTTTTATTCTACTTAGACAATAGCCGTTGCTGAATTTTGTTCCCTTTTGCACTCTAGAGAAAATCCTAGTTTCTTTAACATAGATTTTCATTGAGATTTGGTGAAGAAAATGGCTTCTCATCTGAAGAGAGGTCTAATTATGCTTCTTAAGGAACTTCATAGAGTTGATACATATTTTACCACTTTTTGATCAGTCCTTCTCTTGCTAGATTTTTCTACATTGTGATCAAATTTCCATGTTCTTACTGACAGTGGACACGTGCATAATCATGAGACTTGAAGGCAAATTGTCAAAGCTAGGAAAGTAAGCTATACAGTATCTTTTCATAAACAAAAAACAAAGCATCCTGATACTGTAGTGTTTTAATCTATCCACTTCCAAATATGTCTAACTAATTATATTGATGAGGATTTCTAGTACTTAGGCTGACCAGATGTACTGTTTTAAATGAGACAGAAAGCAACAGTACTGACCTATTTCAAATGGTACCTATGGTCAGCCTAGTCTCACTGAGCTAAATAGTACTATTGTTTTCTGTCCTGTTTGAAACAGTACATCTGGTCAGCAACTATGCTTGGGAAACATGATTTGAAATTTGTTCTTCTCTGGGAAATATGAATAAGTTTTGAAGCTGTTAAACATAATTTAAATTAAGCCAGACCAGAAAAAATAGTCATTTAAGTTTTGCAGTAAATGATTATAGATAAAGGTTAAGTTTAAAATGGGAACTTTATTTCATAATGAGACATGGAAGTAATTTCGTGAGTTCATTTTTTTAAAAATCTTATCTTCTTTTGACTGTTTTAAGGCTGTTGCATCTTTTGTACGGATGACAAGGTCAAAGACCAAAGACCAAATGGAGCTAACTAAGGTATAGTTGATAGTAAATAATTGTGACTATCATGACAAGTTGTACTTCTCCTTTCTTAGAGTAAGTAAATTCATTTTTAATCTAATATTAACTTCAAGTATAGTGATTATATTATTAGAATTAATGGGACCCCAATCACTGTTATCATTATGATGACATAGAGCAGCTTTGGCTAAATGCTGAGGAACTGTTCACTTAAAATAGTCTTTGCCAGATGTCCCTTGTGAGATTGATACAAGCTTTGTTTTTGTTTCACACTTTTTGTTTGTTTGTTTGCTTCTATTGTGCATTCTATGTCACCATAAAATGCATATAGGAATAAAAAGCACATAGGGTGTCTGTTATAAACTTATGGGTCTTCAAAACACTGTTATGGATAAAGTTATTAGGAGGATTACTAAAATGAAGTGAAGTGGGCCAGGAGAAAGTAGTATGCCTCTTTGTCAGGAGAGTTACTTAAGTTTCATACATTCAATACAATTTTAGTCACTACCACACTCCTCTAGGCTCTAGGATCTAGTAGTGAATAAAACAAACAAAATTCCCTATTTTCATGTGAGATAGGCAATAAAATAAATCTATAGTATGTCAGATGGTCATAAGTATTATGGAGGAGATAAAAAAAAGAGAAGAGAGGTGGGAGTACTAAAGTAGGTGTAGGATGAAGTTTTGATTGGGCCTCAGTGAGATGGTGGCATTTTGAATGAAGTCTTTAAGGAAATGGAGAGTGAACTACGGCAAAGAGCTTTCTATCCAGGAGAAGAATTTTCTGGACAAAATTCAAAAGTCTTGAAGTGAAAACATGCCTGGTATGTTTAAGGACTCTGAGATGATTATAATCAGCTCTTTTTAATAGTTTAGGTTATTAGCATTTTCTAAATTCTAGGATTCTATAAAAGCTTGTTAAAAAACTTTATAATGGAAAACTTTTTTCTTTATCCCATTTTATTTGGGGTAGTGGATTTTTTGCTAGATCATTTACAATAATCATATTTCAGATGAAGGGGTCAGTTTACAGATTGAAAATGTGGTGGTTTGATTTATTATGCAATTAAATCACATAAAGCACCTAATCTTTTAAATAGATTGATAATGGGAATGATGTTCAAGCAACTCGACCTGGTCTGAGACAAACTTCTGAAAAGAAAGTGTTGGACAAAGAGAAAAAAGGTAGGAATATTAGCAATTATAAGCTCTAATGTTGCCACAATAATTTAATAATTACAAAAAGCATTCCATTTGATTACTTTTTCCCACAGCTGTCCAGCCTATAATGCCCATGTCAGTGAGAATGACTCGATCAGCCACTCAAGCAGTGAAGCAGACTGCCAGGACAGTCTCGTCTGCTACAACACGAAAGCCAGTGACAAGAGCTACTAATGGTAAGAACTATTTCTTGATCAGTGACTAAACTAGAATGTTTTGGTCCTTGAAGTTTTTTGTGTTAAGTTTTTAAAATCATCATGTACTCTTTGAATAGGAGAGGAGAAAATGGGAGATTCCAGTTCCTGAAGATAGATAGGTTCTGTGCCTCAGCATCCAGTTAGCATACAGTGGGTGCTGCATTGGTGTGAGCAGTGCTTCAAAGTGAAAATTGAATAGCCCCGATAAATTACAGTCCATCCATTAAAGGAATACAGTATAACCATTTAAGAACAATGTTGTGAAAGAACACTGGTGGTTCATGATATGTAAGTGGGGAAAGAAAAACAGGTTAAAACCTAAACAGTATGATTACAATTCTTAAAGGTGTATGTGAATTCATGTGATCATAGGCAAAAACTGGAAAAATATATTCTGAAGTATCAATAATGATTATTACTGAGTAATATAATCTTGGGTGATTTTATGTTGTTTTTGTTTATTTCCCTAATTTTCTATAATAAACATATGGTTGATATTCAGAGGCAAAAAGTAAAATAAGTTAACACCTTTGTTTTGTTTTGAAAACAGATGACCTACCCCTGGCAGGAAATTTCATCTCTTTTTATCCTTTTATAGTAGGACTTTTAATCTTAAAATTCTTTAAGATATACATTGCTATTGTTGCCTTTTTTCCTTTCCTAAATTACCTCGTAATGCAGCATTTTATGTCTAGCCAAAATGGGTGACTTACTTTACTTTTATTTTAGAAAATGAAGCAGAAAGAAAGGCAACAAATCAAGGAAGATCTACCAAAAAGATAGAAACCAAACTTGACAAGGTAGAGTATAAACATGTGTTTATTTCTAGCTACTTTGAAAATCTCATTGCTACTTGCATAAAGTTGATTTAAGCATATAGAACTGCTTCAAGAGGTTAACACACATGTCGGTTAACCTCTTGAACCGTAAAGAAGTGTAAGAGGATTTACTGTTGTTGTTTTTCAGGTTTCTTATTCTCAGAGCCTTGTAGGTAGAAAAAATGTAATTTGGCTAACAAGAGATAAAAAAAATATAAGAAAAACACAGCTGACAGAAACCTTCATATGAGAATTAGCTTTAATGGGGCAGAGTAAAATACATTGACTTTGGATATAATTAAATCTGAGTTTGAATATTGTCTCTTTTTCCAATTAACTGTGTAATCTTGGGCAAGTTATTAGTTTATTTTCCCATCTCTAACATGTAATACCTACATAGACTAGTATTAAGAATTAAATAACCTTTAGGTGGTGAACTTATTATACATCAAGTTGACAATGCACTGTAGAATTGTATGCCTGAAACCTATATAATCCTTGCTAACAGATGTCACCCCAATAAGTCTAACAATAAAAATGAATTTAAAAAAAATACACACACACACACACACACACACACACACACACTGTAGACCCCAATAAAAAAAAAAAAGAAATAACCTAACATTTCTAATATCATTTAGCATAGGCCCCAATAGAGTCTTCAAAAAAGACCCACTATTTTGAAGACCCAATCCTTTGATTTATAATCCATGCTTCATTTCCATAATCTTAAAAAAAAAATTATCCCAAAGCATAAAGTATCTGACTAGATCATTACTAAAAATCAAGCATAGACCTGCAGGAAGGCAATATAGGGTGAATCGTCACAGATTGCAAGCAGCTGCACATTGTAGCCCCTTCCTTAGACTGATTTTTCTCCTTAACGATTATCGGTAGTTTTTACTTTCCCTCCCATGCTCCCCTCAGTGACAGTGTTATCCTTAAATTCTTGTCCAGGTTGAAATACTCTAGTTTCAGTTCATATCTCATTAAAAATCAGAAACATAGAAGCCTTTAAAAATTATGTTAAAATGAGTGAGTGGGATGGGTGAAGATGGTCAAGGTACACATTTCCAGTTATATAATAAGTAAGTCCTGGGGATGTAATTTACAGCATGATAGCTGTAGTTAATTATACTGCATTGTATATTTGATAGTTGTTAAGAGAGTAGATCTTATAAGTTCTCATCATAAGAAAAAAATTTGTAACTGCATGGCATGATGGATGTTAACTAGACTTAACTGGTTATTTTGCAATATACATAAATATTGAATCATTATGTTATATACCTGAAACTAATATAATGTTATATATCAATTATATTGCAGTAACAATATTCAGGTAACAAATAGCCTTGATAAAGAAAATAATGCATCAGATTTTATATAGTTAATCTTACTGTGTCTCCCTGAAAAATATTTTTGCTCATATGATAAAGGATTTGGTCGTTGACAATAGTAGTCATCCAATAAACATTGAATTTCTGATTCTCAAACTGTTGTAATTATCAGCAAAATATAAGTAAAAAAGATGTGTTCGTTAGGTGAGTAAATTTTTCCACCTTATTTTTTTATATATTTTCATCATTGTAATATCTAAAACTTATTATTTAATTATTTTAATAAGGACTAATTCTGTCTCTTTCTAGATCATAGCAATGGTTTAGTGTAGCTGTCTTCTGATTCTATGTATACATTTAATTTTATTTTTTTGTCTTTTAAATTTTGTACATGAAACATATATTTCAACTTTTACATTTTCAGTCCTGTAAAAATTGGTTGAATATATCCCCAAAAGAGAAATTCTCAATCTGTTTTGTTTTTACTTAAATCTAGGTTGTTTCTTTTCAACTTGATAGTGGAGAAAATAATTTGCATTCACAAACCAGTGCAACAAATGGAGTAGATCCAGATGGAGTCTTACCAAAAATGGAAAACTTACCTAAGACAAATACTTCAAAAATGAAAGGAAAGAATTCCTTTGCACCTAAAGATTTTATGTTTCAGCCACTGGATGGTCTGAAGACCTATCAAGTTACACCTATGACTCCCAGAAGTGCCAGTGCTTTCTTGACACCCAGTTATCCCTGGACCCCTTTACAAACAGAAGTGTAAGAATGTAATATTAACATTTTTTTGTTGAGTAACAAGTGCCTTTCTTAGATTTTGTTTGTGCTTTTTAAAACTTACTTCATTAGTAAATGGTGTTAATTACAAATCATGAAAATTCGGTCTTGTAAAAAAATTCTTCATACTTTCGTGAAATAGATAAAAGAATTATTAGATTTATATGGAACCATAAAAGACCTCGAATTGCCAAAGCAATACTACATAAAAAGAACAATGCTGGTGGCATTATACTTCCTGACTTCAATTTGTATTACAAAGCATCAATAGTCAAAAAGCTGGGTACTGGCAGAAAAACAGAAATATAGACCAATGGAACTGAAAACCCAGAAATAAACCCACAAATGTATGGACAAATAATTTTCGATAAAGGAGCAGAAAACATACAATGGGGAAAAGACAGCCTCTTTAGTAGGTGGTGCTGGGAAAACTGGAAAAAAATTCTTCAGAAGGCTCAATAATGTATTTGACAATTTTGATCTTTCCTATGCATTGTTACTAATAGTTTCATAGTATAATTTGTGCTTTTTTGCTTTTAGTAAGTGACTTATAACCTTACAAGTAAATTTTTAGAAAGAAGAAATTGCCATAATGTAGTTCAGGTATGGTTTGGGTTTTTGTTTGGTTGTAGTTTTTGCTGAGTATTACTTTAGGAAAACTACCTCTGAAGACAAAAACGATTAACTTACCAAGTATGAGGGCAGGGGAATCAGTTGGAATGTTTTAAAAGAAAGGACAAGGTTGTTTTGTAAAGACTGGTTAGCAGCAAATTTACTAGAAACTGCTCAGCAGCATCCAAGACTACTAAGTGCTTGTGTTCTGTGAAGAGACCTTCAGAACCTTTGGATCTCATTGCAGTTAGTAAAGGTGAACATTCCCACTATCGGTATTTAAAACTTTTCCCTATAGAATAGACACATTAAAAAGAAAATAGAAACATATTTCCATTTTATCCCAGGTTTTTAAAAAGCAACGTAATTCTGAATTCCTTTAGAAATACGGGATTTATGTTTTATGAAGTATATTTTTGCTGTTTTTAGTGATAAAAATCAAGAACCAACAAAAGAAAATTTGGCACAAAAATATAATACTCACTCTGCCAAGACAGTACATCAAGATTCAAATAAATTGCAGTGTCCTCTAGATTCTCTAACAGTTTGGAATAAAGGTACGGGATTTGAATTAAATTTTTATTTGCTTTTCTGAATTACCATTTGTTAGAGATTTGTTTTAGAGCTCTCTTCTCCATATAGTTCAGGGATGTGATCTCAGGGTCAGAAGAGATGGGAAAGCATGGAGAAGGATCTGGAAAGAGAGAGAGTTGGAATGAAGAATACAGATTGAAAAGAGGGAATAAATGTGAATTTGGAGAGCTTAAAATATTGAGAGACACTTTAGAGAAAATGTGTTGAATGAAATCATTGAATTTTAAAAATAAGATTTTAAAATAAGATTTTAAAATTCAACACTGAAAAAATAAAAGGATTTAAAACAATTAGTCTTATTGATGGGGATGTCATTTTAGGAGTTGCTGCTTTGAAATTTATATGTAATATTTTCTCCAATCTACAGAAAATGTCTTAAATAAAGATGAAACTACTACTAAAAATTTAAATGGCATTCCAGTGAAAGAAATCCCATCACTTGAAATAAATGAAGATCAGGTATCTCCACCACAGCATGATGTGCCATATTTCAGGTTTGTCCATCAGTCCTGTTTAAGAATTTGTATTAACGCCTAGATATTTAAAACCAACATTAAACTATTTCAATAGTTTAATATAATAGATAAATTTTGGGGAAACTGATTTGGGGTAATTTTCATTTTTTTAAAAAATATTTTAATTATTTTTCAATGGCTAGTACATTTATGTAGTTCCTAATTCAAAAGATAGGAAAAGGTACAAGTGAGAAGTCTTTTTCCCAACTGTCTCCCAACCCCATAGTTCGAGGTTTTCACAGAGGCAAGTGTTATTCATTTCTTTTGAATACTTCCAGAGATAGATAATGCATATGTACACAAACATAAACATAACATTTTTTTCTTTTTTTATATAAATAATATCGTACTATTCTGTTTTCATTTCTAATGTAGGAGACATTCTGTTTTAGTTCTTGAAGAGTTTTGTGCATGTGGTTTTTTGTTGTTGTTGTTTTGTGGTTTGGGTTTTTTTTTGTTTGTGTTTTGTTTTTTTTTTTTGTATGTGGATAGTTCCCTGGCTGGGAATCGAACCCAGGCTGCAACGTTGACAGCACCAGCGCCAAAGCCTTAAGCCCCTACACCACCAGGGAACTCCTGTGCATGTGTTTTTAATGGCCACGTAGTATCCAATTATATGGATGTACCTTAGTTTACTTAGTATGTCTGTTGCTGGTTATTTGCATTAGGTTCACTCTGTTACTATTACAATTAAGGCTTCAAAAAACAACCTTGTATGGTTTTGGGTTCTCTCTTGTACAAATCTAAAAGACATCAATTGACATTCCCTCCCGCAAGGTATGGGAATTCCTATTTTCTCATACCTATTTTTCCCCACAAATAAACCGAGCTAATATCTATTTTACAAAAGGATAGTGGTAGATGATAGAAGGCTTTTCAGCCCACTAAATCATGACATAGATTTTGTTCCTCCCATCTGTGAAGAATGGATAATTAACATCCTGTTTGGGGAACCTCAACTGTGTCACTTAAATACCTTGGAAAAGAATCAGATGGCTGCAATTGAAGAAAGGACCCAACACTTTGCATTACACAGGAAATGATGACATACCATTATTCTTGGGTGAATGTAACAGGAAAATTCTCATATGTTTTCCAATGTAATATTAACAATTTTTTGCCAATCAAATAAATGAGAAATATCTTACTATATAGTCTTAATATTCATTTGCTCTATTCTGAATATCTTTTTATATGTTTGAGAGCCATTTCAATTGTTTTTAGAACACAAGGCTTTAAAATTTTAAGAGATTTTATAAGTTAGCTAGTCCATTATGTTGTTCAACTGAGACATTGAGGGAATAAGCAATTTACTGAACTCTAAATAACAGATCTAAGCCACTAGATATAAACAGCCAAATTTTTTTTCTAAGAACCAATAACTATGCTCAGTTTCTCCTGCTAGGATGCTTTATATAAAGAAATATATTAAATTTTCTTTAGGCCAGGGTTTCTCAGCCTTGGCACTATTGACATTTTAGATTAGATAATTCTTGTTGTGGGGGGCTGTCCTCTGCATTGTGGGATGTTTGGTAGCATCTTTGGCCAGTAGCACTCCTCTCGTTTGTGATAGTGCCTCCACACGTTGCTAAATGTTCCCCTGGGGGCAGAATTGACTGCTGCTGAGAACCACTGCCTTTGGACAGGCCAAGTCTAATAATTAGAATCTGTAAGGCCCTATCGCTGTAATTTCAGATTTAACAGTTTTTAGCTTCAACTTACTCTTGGCAGTTGGATTGGTCTAAGTTCCATGGGACAATAATGGAAAATTAATAACAGAACTGAAGAATGTCTGATTCTTTCTGTTCAGCCTCTGAAAAATAACACTAGAAATAACTAGACATATTAGCTTGAAAAGTGGGCTCTTGGCATTAACCATCCACATAAGTTTTAGACATAGAAGGATAGACATATATAAGGTATCAACTTGTATTTATGCATTTTACTTTTTTTTTTTTTTTTTGTATGTGGGTAGTTCCCTGGCTGGGAATCGAACCCAGGCCACAGAGCTGACAGCACCAGTGCCGAAGCCTTAAGCCACTACACCACCAGGGAACTCCCATATGCATTTTAATATATCACAGTTCATGAAGTCAGTATTGACTCTGGGAAATTAATATTGTATAAGTGTCATGATGTTAATACTTAGATATTAGTGTGAGGGACATTTATTTTTTTTTCTTTTTTTTTTTATTGTTAGACTTATTGGGGTGACATCTGTTAGCAAGGATTACATAGGTTTCAGGCATACAATTCTACAGTGCATTGTCAACTTAATGTATAATAAGTTCACCACCTAATGTGACTTCTCTTTCCATCACCTTATATTTAGCTTCCCCCCCTCCTCTCCCACCCCCTCCCCTTTCTCCCCTCCCTAACCCACTCGTCCCCAAATAAACATTAAACTATCGATTGTGTCCATGGGTTATTTGTTTGTTCATTTCTTTTTTTCT
>PVJL010006937.1:0-84680 GCA_004026885.1 Lyroderma lyra
TGGCCCAAGGGTTGGGGACTCCTGGTTCAGATCATTGAACTTGTGAAAAATATAAAGAGCTTTAGACTTAAGAAATGAAAACTTGAGTCTAAAGCTCTTTGTGGTTTTAAAAGGTCAGGGGAGGCTGTTTAACTGAATTGGAATCATGGCCCTGATACTATCTAGTATTTACTTTTAATCAATTAGTGAAGCAGATGGGTTTTAGAGTCAGATTTCCTGGGATCAAATCCCAGCTCTATCACATATTAGCAAGTTCATCACTCTTAGCCTGTTTCCTCATTCGTAAAATGGGAACAAAGGTACCTACAGACCAGGTTTTTGGAGAATATGTTAAGATATGCACAGCACTTGGTGCTTAGTAAAGTCAATATGTATCACTCTCACCTTTCTGAGTCCTAGGGATTTTTTTTTAACCTAAAAATGAGTGGTCCCTACTAGATTATCTCAAAAGCCCCATTCCTGTCTTACCTGTCTATAAATCTACAGATCAAGGATAGGTGGAGGTGGGGTGGGAGGATGTACTACTACAGAAAATAGTCTACCATGTAAGTCAATGAAAGAAAATTCATCAGAAAGGTGGCAGTAAATCAGGAGAAACTGTCTTTAGGGAGTTTATGTCAGAGAAGGTGTTGGAGGAGTCAAAGTGTCAGGTATCCCATAAATGCAGAGGTAAAAGTAGAGATGCTCCTTTCTCCAAATTGGAGGATGTGAGAGTGATCTTGCAGGAACTTAAAGGCTGAATCTGCGATCTGGCTAAGTCCAGTCCTTTGAGAAGAATGACAGTCTCAGAGGAACCAAGAAAAACTCCCTACATCATTCTGGTCTTAAAGGGCGAGACACCACCTCTACACTCAAGGTTATTTTGCACGGCAACTGATGCAGAAGGGGTGGCTAACTTGGTAATCTGATGGGCCAGACGACAGCTCTAACGCCCAACTCTCTCAGGCTTTGCTTTACTGCCCTATTTGGAATAAACCCCTAGGGTATCCCACACTCCAGTGGGTTATCAAATGCTTCCCCTTAGACCAGCAGTTCTCAAACTGTGGGGGTTGAACGACCCTTTCACAGGGGTCGCTTAAGATGATCAGAAAACACATATCAGATATTTACATTATAATTCATAACTGTAGCAAAATGACAGTTATGAAGTAGCAATGAAAATAATGTTATGGGGGTCACCACAACATGAGGAACTGCATTACAGGGTCGTGGCACTAGGAAGGCTGAGAACCACTGCCTTAGACCCTTACCCATTCAACGCCACCAGCTCTGTCCTTTCCAGGAACCCTCTTCTCACCACATTCCTTCCTCACTCCACCCACGTCTGGGACCCTCCCGTGCTCCCGCCTTTCTTTCCTCCGCATAGATTCCTATTTCTCAGCTCCGACGATTATCTACTCTTCCCTGTTTCTACCCCTTTCCCTCGCCCCTTTCAAGCTACTTTCCCGCGCTCAACCTGCTCTACTGGACCGCCACTCCATGGCCCAAGCAGGATTCAAGGGCAAGTGCCAGCTGTGCAGGGGCCCTGCCCACGGCGCTGGGACGTCTCTATTCTCCCACCCTTTAAAGGCGGAGTCCGAACGCGATTGGCCCCCATGATATGCCTCCCAGAACTGGCAGCTCTCCCTCCCAACCCGGAGTGTCCAGCCCACTCCCGCCCCTCGCCTGGAATGACCCAAAAGCGTGGATGTCCATCCACATTGCAACCAATACGATCTTCGCAAAAAAACAACAACAAACAAACAAACAAACAAAAAAAAAAAACTCTGATAATGCAGCTATTCAAAATTATAAAGCAAAAAGCTAAACTCCTTAGCATTTCACGTCAACCCTTCATAAGACCTTATACCACCTCCCTAGGCTTATTTCCTAGAACTCTCTTCACCCACCTACAACTTCATGACTACTTACACTCACACATACAGGCATGACTTGTGGACACGCGCACACCTTTGCTCTAGCAATATCAAACTCACATTTCATACTCTGTCATGTTACCATGGATTTACACTGCTACTTGATCTGCCTTGAATATCACCAAATGCTCTCATTGTACCAAATTACAGCACATGTTACATTGTGTTGTAATTGTGTACTTAAGCACACATCTCTCCAATTAAACAGTAAGCACCTCATTTTATCTCCTGGGACTCTCTTGGAGTCAATACTCAATAAATGATGGTTGATAATCTTCCAGCTTTATCGCTGCCTGAATATCAAGTTCCATTAATTTACCAAGCACAGTTTCATGTGATCCTCCTTTACATGCCCCCACACTATCTTCTTGAAGTTCCATCACATATCCCCTTCTTTTAATATTGTAGAATTTGGTAAGCAAGTCCATTCACTCATGACTTTATTAACTTCAATGTTATTCCTCCTGGGTCTTCTGTAGTTCTAATATAACAACTTACATTTGAGCTAAGTAAACTTTAAAAGGTGAGTAAGATTTCTATAGGTGAGGAAGGAGAAAGTGTCCTTCCAGACTCAGGAAACAGCATGGACACGGGTGGAAGAATGAAAGCATTAAGGAGTCAGAGCACTAACTAGCAGTCTCAGGAGGACAGAGGGAAGTGGTGGCAGAAGAGACTGGAAACCAGTGAGTGTGGAACCTTGAATGCGCACTGATTGAGATGTAGGGAACCACCTGTAGAATCAAAGTATGTAGGTACTGACTCTACCACGCCCTAGCTAGGTGATCTTAGGTAAGCATCTTAACCTCTCTGTGCACCGCTTTCTTCATTGGTAAAATAAGAATGCTATGAAAACTAAACTAAATAAAATGAAGACCTAGTACAAATGTGCTGACTGAATGCTAGTGGGGAGATGGCTGGCAGACGTGAAAGAAAGAAGACCAGTTTCAAGGAAGGGGAAGATCTGGCTAGCTTCTGGGAGGACTCCCCTTCCAGCTGTGGGTAGCCCAGCACGCAAAGAAGGAAGAAGGAAGGTGGAACTGAGACTCCACGGTGAGACTGAAATATTCAAAAATGATTCAGAAACTGAGTACACTAAGGCTCAGCTATTGTCCAACCAGACTAACTTCCCAGGAGAGGCTTCCCATGTGGGCTAAGAAATAAGAAAGAAGTTGGCTTTCCCAGGTTGGAAACAGGGTTGAGGGAGACGATCTGGTGGTTCTGATAGAACTCCAGAAGTTATGGCTGAAGCTGTGGCTGCTGAGAGTTGAGAAGAGAGAGCCAAAAAAGAGGAAAAGTTTGCTAAGAGGACATGGAGGAGGAGGACCAGAGTGAGCTTGGGAATATCTCTGGCAGAGAAAACGGCATGGGAAATGGCTATGAAGCTTGAGTGAGCCTATCATTTTGAAAACAGCATCATGTGATATTTCTAGAAAATGGAGTAGTGAAAAACAATACTGGAAACATATGCAGACACCATGTCATAAAAAGACTTACATGCCCACATGTCCAGAAGATTACAATTATCCTATAGGCCATGAGTTCCCAAGCGGTGGTACATGTACCCCCGGGGATACGAGCTGGGCCATTCAGGAGTACATGAAAAATAATCAGTAATGGTGAAAAAACAAGTAAAAAAATGCAAAACGTTACTTATGGAACAATAAATGTTAAGTTTGAATTACCATTAATGGAGACAGTTCAAAATCAGATCACATGAGCAAATGATAATTGGTGAGGGCGTGTCTATTAACCTGTCCCCCAAACCCCTCTTCTTCCAATCATTAGGGACAGTTTCAAGACGATCCATTTACGATGTTTTTAGAGCTTCCCCAAACACAGAAATACATCTGTAGCCAGACTGATCAGTTTAGTTATTGACGGAGTAAAAATAAGTGCATTGTCTTTAATCGCGATTCTTTTCAAGTAGTTTTTTTTATTTAATGTTTAACTACTTAATCACCATTATCAATATTCAACTGTATTATCAATATTGTAAAATTAAATCTGTGGTTTGTACTTTTAGTGTAGTAATTTTTCTTACCTAACTTATGACCCCATTTCCATTATTTTACATTAAGATAGGCACTGAACAAAAGTGTCAGTATTTAAAAACAGCTGTTTTAAAAACAAGGGTTACGATTTATAGAAATGGGTTTAAAAGGGTACACATGTGGGAAAAGGTTGGGAACCACTGCTCTAGGCAATCTATGACTGTGAATGAGCAAATTATCCCTCAGCTTCATGGCTATAATTTGTAGAACAAAAAAACAATACCAACAGCAGCGGCCAGATGGCGGCAGGGACTCTAGGACACTCCATAGGGTTTTATGACTCTAGGACACTCCATAGGGTTTTTGTGAGGACTCAGTCAAGTCGCACTCAGTACCCGGCATTTTGTAAGTAGTCAGCAAATGCCAGCTATTATTATTAATAGTAATTAACTGAGATTTTTGTGTTCATTATGACTGTTAGGAGCATTTCCCCCACCCCCTTCTAAGCCTTTGTTAAACACAACTGGACTCAGCACTCTAATACAGAACCAGACACATTTGAGTATTTAACAATGCTGTGGTCCACGGCAGGTCAGGGGACAGCCAGGCAGCCAAATGGATTTGCAACAAATGCGTAATGGTGGAGGCCACCAGCCAGGCAGCATACAGCTCTGCAGTGAACCTGAATATTTTGCCTCTATAAAAATATGACTAGTGATAATGCCTTGCATTTTCTGGCCACTTTAAAAAATTCTTTTAAACATTTCATTTATCTCTGAAATCCACTAAGGAAACAAGTTGGTGCTGGGGTTTTTTGTTTTTTTTTTTTTTGGTCCTACAAATTATAGCCATGTACCTGAGGAATAATTTGCTCATTCACTGACATAGATTTGCTTCTGAAACCATGAATTCAGGCACTCTCAAATGTCAAATATCTGAAGGATAATATTTTCTTTGGGAAATTTGCTACATCATCCTCTGTGTTAGGTTAATCATAAATAAATATCCTCCATTTAATGAATAATTCAAATCTTAGTCTTGTCACCATGGAAAAAAAGCACTCACTTCTCTAGTTTTTCTTTATGAGGCACTCAGTGCCACAGACATTAATGTTTACTTCCCTTGAGGGAAAAACAGTGCTTGACAAGTAGAAATATGATTTCAGCAAAAAAATTGTTCTTCTGTATGATAAAAATGGCTTCAATATTCTGTTTTGATTCCTGCTTAAAATACATGGAAAGGATTTTTATAGTCAAGGTAAACCTGTGTACTGATAAATGTGATACACATGAGCCCTGAGACAGTAAAGAAGTGAATTTGGGATTTTCAAAAAAATTATGCCTTTTGCTTTTCTGGAAACAAGAGTTAAGTTTTTAAAAATAAAACTGATAGGAGTTATTCAGCCTAATGAGAAATATAAGCTGTCACATGGGTGGTTTCTAAACAATTTCCTAAATCATGCTTTCCTGTTGATGACAAATGTTTATCATGTGTAACTTGTATTTGTGTTAAAACCACAGAATGACCTAGTTGCCCCCTGTTCCCAGACCTACATCACCCCGTTACCTAAGAACAGATTTGGCTTCATCAATTCTGATCTTTGGCCTTGTACCTTAAATGTGGCGTGGGGCTCCTATCTATGCCTCAGGCCACTCCCAGCAACTACCAGTGAGACCTAACCCAGCGCCTACCCACCTTTCTGAGATTACCTTTGGCCCCAGGAGAGGACATGGAGCCAGGTGCTGTTGAAATTGCAGAGAAATTTAAGAACTATAGGGAAGAGTTATGCAGAAAGTATAGTACTTTAAGTTGGGATATACAAGGGCTGTTTGGAAAAAATTCCAGTCATAAATGTCTCTATTTTTCATATTACATAGCTGGATACTTTCCAGACAGCCCTCATATGAAAAAGCAAGCAAGCCAGGGAACAAAGAAGAAAATATGCTTTAAACATCTCTAAGTGTTTTAAACTGAAGACATTTGATCTCCACAACAAACCTTAATGAAGCCATTACTTTATTCATCTGTATAATGTGAGAAGAGAGACTTCACGAGGTTAGGTACCTTTTTCAAAGTTACTTAGGTATAGATTTTCTTAGGGAAAGTCAGTAGGTCTATGTGGTGATTATGTACATGGATGGGTGGCATGGGGCAGTGGAAAGAAACAGGTGGGAAAGCTAGATTTTACCCAGATAATGGAAAGCCTTATAAAGCATGTCCTTTTCACTATACTAGGCTGGCTTAGGTCCTTGTTAGCGCTGCAACCACGGGCAGGTATATTCAACCTCTCTTTACCTGAATTTCCTTGTCTTTAAAATGGAGGGGTGGGGGGAGTGATGCCCTCATACCTACCATGAAAAGTTTTGCTAGCTCCAATGAGTTAACGTAAAGAAAAGACGTTCATACATAGAAAAACGCCATACAAATTCGACCAATTTCTCATCATTTCTTCTTTTCTAAAATTTTTTTCTAAAATTGCAAAAATTTACAATTCATCTGGGAGGACATGACATAAACACATTTTACATAAATTACCACAGAACTGCAACTCAAGATTTAGCTGTCTTGATGCCCCCAAAGTCCTGTAGCCTGCTAGAGAATCCCCCATCATTTAAGACTTAATGGAAATGGTTTTAAAACCCCATTTTATATAAAATGAGAAAAACTAGTATTGTTCCCAAATTTCTGAGGTTTCCTACACACCTTACCTCTCTCCATATAATTTAAGGCTCTGTTTTACTCCTTCTGCTGACTGCTCTGACTCTGTACCATCTACACTGGATGTTGCCTTGATTTTTGAATTCTTCAAAATACCACTGGCACCAGGCCATATATAGAACAGACTTTTACTAAAGTTTTGAGGGCAAAGCTCGTGGGGTTACAGCAGGGTAAATATTAGGAAATCCCTATTCTTAAATATCCTTTGCCTATCTCTGCCTTTGGAAAGTCCTCTCTGGCCATCTCTTTACAAACAGCCCTAGTCCCACTGAGAGAGGAGGCGCTGCCTTGGGGAGTATCCACCCCATATCTAGTATGCCTGTCTTGGTGCAAGGCTGCTCCCCCGCTCTAAAGCAATAAATTCCTCCTGCCCTGGTGCGAAGGTGCTCCCTGAAATAAAACAATAAATCCTAAATTATTTTTTCTGTAAGAGCCCACAGAAATTCGTGCTAATGTGTAAGACCCCACCAGGAATTTGCGCCAATATGTTAGGACCACCAATCAAAAGGCAACGTGATTGCCTCTTTATCTAAAAGCCTGTAAGTCCTATAAAAGGACAGGACCAGAGTGGGTTGGGAAGCTCGGCTATTTAAGACTTTTGTATGCTGTTGCTCCGCCGGCTGAATAAAGGATCCCTTCCTCTTCTATCTCTGGTGCCCGGGTGACTCTTTCTGCTGGGCCTAGTTTCCTGCAACACCACATGATTTTGCTCCATTTCTTCTTTCTTTTACTTCCCATTTTCTATCTGCTACTCTTAAGCCCCACCCCATTTCTATTACATTTATATAGCAATAATAACTAACAACTGATTTGTCGCATCCAGCACGAACAAGCAGAGGGCGAACAAGAAGGGTGACACAAAGTTAATAAACACAGTAGCCAAGAATATATTACAAACGGGGCCAAGGGACCCCAGCCTCATGGTCCAGGCACCTCGAATCAGGCCAAGGCATAGCTTTTATTAGTGGGCAAACAAATGAAACTGGTTTTTCGAGGGTCTGTGAGTGACCTGCCTTGAAATTGCTTTTTTTGAAAGTCGCCAATGTGCTCCAGCACCTACTGTGCCTTCACACACACCAGCGCTTAACCCCAGGGGATGGAGTCATTGTTATTACAAAGACATCCATCAAGGGACAATGGCCAATATCATTCCATGGATCTCAGCCAGCGGGCAAGAGATTAACCTCAGAGAGGGTGAAGGGCTGTGCCTCACCTTTGTTGAGCCCGAGCTCTCTCCTGATGGCCTCTTAGGTTGTTCCTCCCTTGAGAAATCTTACCCGTCATTGACTAACCAGCCATCCTCCGGGGCCACACAGGGTGATCGGAGGTGTGTGAGTGAGAGAGGAACAGTACCCCTGAGAGAGGGTCAGTTCTGTCTCCTAGATATTCCATGCCCCCGTGGCCTCCATGCTCAGCTCTTGCCTTAGGATGTCATGGGGAATGCATGGGGGGTAAGGGCGGGGCGGGACAGACAGGTTGGCAGTTGTAAGGCAACACTGATTTAAAGCTTATTTGTACCAGGCAGTATAAGTAATTTATGTATGTGCTTTCATTTAATAGCTATTTTCTCTCCCTTCAATTTACTACCCAGATATTCAGGCCCAAACCCTTGGAGCTCCATGTTTTTTATTCCTTAACCAAAATTAAACCTTTTTTTTTTTTCTTTTTTTGCTAGTCAGTGCTAGCTCCTGAGCTTTGGTAATAAACCCAAATAGATCTGGTCTCCTCCCTCATGGAGCTCCGTAGTCAAAGAGCTGATAAAAGGTAACTTGCTAAATAAACACAATTTGGTCTTGCGGAAATTGAGCAGGCTTGGGGGAACGTGTACATAGCCACGCCCTCACCAATTATTATTCCTAATGTGATCTAATTTTCAAATGTCTCCATTAATGGTGATTCAAACTTAACATTTATTGTTCCAACACTAATATTCTGCATTTTTTTACTCTACTTCTTTTTTCACCATTACTGATTATTTTTGTGTACCCTTGAACCGCCCAGCACGTACCCTGCGGGTAGGTGTACCACCGCTTGGGAACCAATGCTCTAGGGAGCAACTTAATTTCTCTTAAAGCCTATCTTTCCTCCTTTGGAAAACTTGAATAGTAATAGTACATTCTTTAAAGGGTTGTATGGATTAAATGGCGGGGGCGGGGGGGGGGGCGGGGAACAAACATGTAAGTCTCGTTAAGTAATGTGGTAAGTCCCAGTAGTGTGTTAAGTGCCAAATGAATGTTCATAAATGAAGGAGCAAAGGCTAAGTTCCTTACACTGTAACTAGTTGTGAAAAGAATATCTTCGAAGCACCTTACCATTTACACAATGTGGTTTTTTCACATACGTTATTAATTCATATTTTCTAGCAACTCATAAGGTGGATATGGTAATCATCACCATTACGGAGAAGTAAAAATCGAGCTTCAGAGAGATTAAGAATTTTTACATGGCTTGAAAGGGACTCAGATCAGATCTTCATCTTTTTTTTCTCCTCTTAAAAGTTAATTACTTCCACAGAAGTGATAATCTTTGAAATGCGTGTCAGCGAATAGCCTACACAAGGACTTTCACCAAGAGTAGATCAGGCATCTACAGGAGAGTCAGAAGTGGGAGTCGAACACGAACTTTGTCTACCTCAGGTAGGCTTCTAGAAATATAACTGGCCAAATATAAGTCAGTCTAAATGTCCATTAATAGGGAAATGCATAGATGACTTAGGTACTTCCTTACATGGAACACCATGTAGCTAATAAAACAAATGAAGCCTATCTACATGTACAGACCTAGAAAGCCGTCCACACACCTTAAGCCAAAAAGGCAAGCTGTAGAAGAATATGCACAAGAGGGACTTTACGGTGTTGAGGAGAACAGACTTTACCCACTCTGTGACTCAGTCGGCCACTCTCCTTTCCTCATCTCATGGTCCCCTTTCCACACTACTACTCCCACATCCCAACACAGCCCCCTTTCGCAACTCTCATTTGTCTTCGCCCTCCCTTTCCTTCCTCTTACCCAGTCTCTTCCTCAGTTTCTTCTCTCTGCCTGGGGCTTTTATACCAGAGACCCTGGGCGCACGTGTTTGCGGAACCAAGCGCATGCGCTATGGCACCTCCCAGATGGCGGAAGCCGCGTGTTTGCACCGCCCCCAAACAGAGCCTGAGAATGAATGAGCCCGGTTGCTTCCTCCCAGGACGTACTCGCGCTACGCACCCAACCCTGGTCTGCCCAGCCCACTTCAGGCCAGGCCACCTCGGTGCTGGGCGTGGGGCGCCTCTTGGCCCCAGGAATCGGCGTTGAGTTTGCTGATGTTGTATTCAGTCCTGGCTTTCCCTGTTCTCTTCTCCCGCTTGTGAGACTCTTCTGCAAGTGATTGTCATGCTTTCTTCTTTTACAGCGTGACCTTCTAATTGGGGGAGTTTAAACCAGATTTGCTTTAAATAGAGAACAGAATTAGAAAGCTAGCCCTTCCCCCTGAGGAGAGAGAGAGTTCCCTTGGTACTTGCTTCCTTCGTGTGAACTGATTTGCATACTTAACTCAATAAATATAGTCATGAACTCTGCTCCTTAATTATAGTAATAATAAGGGCTAACCCTCACGTTGCAGTGAGCAGTCAACCTCACAACCTTTACCTATAAGGTAGGTCCCATTACCCCCATTTTATAGATGAGGATGCCAAGAGACAGAGAAAGAATTTGCCCAAGATCACCCAAGGATAAGTGATAAAGCCTAATCAGAACCCAAGTAAACTGGCCCGGTGTCCAGTACTACCAACTACTGCTGCCTCTCATAAAAAAACCAGGCTAAGGTAAAAATCAGTGTGCAAGTCAAAAAGCAGTTTATTGAGGCTTCGTTTCCTTTTATGTCTACTTTGGAAAATATGAGAGAGAACATAAGAACAGACACTGGAATTCTTTGACCAAGAGGTTCTGAGCTCAGATAATTGTGAAGTGGAAGAGTAAATTACTTAAAAGAATATACTAGTATCTACATCCATTTCTTTTGGAATATATATATAATTTATTGAGGTGAAATTCACATAACATAAAATTAACCTTTTTAAAGTGAACAAATCAGCGACATTTAGTACATTCACAATGTTGTGCAACCATCACCTCTAGCTAGTTCTAAAACATTCCATCACTCCAAAGTAAAACCACATACTCATGAAGTGGTCACTCCCAATTCCCCACTCCCCCGAGCCCTTGGCAGTGCCAATTTGTATTGTCTGTATGGATTTATCTCATCTGAATATTTCATATAAATGAAATCACACAAAAGAGAATCATACAATAATAAGGCTTTGTGTCTGGCTTCTTTGACTTAGCGTAAGTTCTTTGTATGTAGCATATATGCATATTAGTATTTCAAGCTTTCTGTGGCTGAATAAAATTCCTTTGTATGTACATAGTAAAAATTTTTTTACCAATTCAGCCACTGATGCATATTTGGACTGTGTCCATCTTTGACTATTTTGGAGGTTTTTTGGGTTTTTTTTACTATTTTGAATAGTGCTACACATATGCTTGTCTGAATACCTGTTTTCAATTCTTTTGGGTAGAAACCTAGAAGTGGAATTATGGGGCCGTGGGTAATTCTGTGTTTAACCTTCTGAGGAACGCTACATCCTATTGAAATTCTTCCTTAAGGATATAATATTATTAATATTGTGAATAATATTAAATATAAGAAATAAACATTTACAATCAGAGTGTCTCAATCTTAGCACTGTTGACATTTGAGACCAGAAAATCTTTGTTTTGGGGGCTAACGTGTGTTGTGGGATGTTTAGCAGCAGTTCTGGCCTCTACCCAGTAAATGTCAGTAGCACCTGCCCCCTCACAGTTTTGACAACTAATAATGTTTCAAGATATTGTCAAATGTCTCCAAATGGGAGGCAAAATTTCCCCCTGTCCCACTGAAAACTACTGTTTTAAAGGATTCCCTGTAAACTTGAAGCAAATATGGCACTAAAGCAGAATACTAAAACTAGTAAGGTTCTTTAAGAAATGGATACTCCTTACAAGTTTACATACAGGAAATACTTTTTTGTTTACTATATAATGATGTTAAAGAGTTTGGAGGTTTACAAATGTGTGACTATGAGAAAAAATTCCTATTAAACAGTCATGTAACTGTCATATGTACCTTTAGTCCCATAAACCCAGCTCATCCACAGA
The DNA here is from genome assembly GCA_004026885.1 of Lyroderma lyra. NCBI lineage: Eukaryota > Metazoa > Chordata > Mammalia > Chiroptera > Megadermatidae > Lyroderma > Lyroderma lyra. The sequence continues at coordinate 11,801 of PVJL010006937.1, forward strand.
ACTCCAAAAAATACAGCTTTTCACCTCAGTACACATTACAAACCAAATCACACATATAGTAGACTGCATCAGATAATTTTTAAGATGGCAATTGGAACGATATAGAGAAGATTAACATGGCCCCTGTGCAAGGATGATGCGCAAATTTTTAAGATGGCAACTAGAAGCAAAATTTGCAAGATATTTTTTGATATGGTAATATTTATTTTTTCACATATAAGTTCAGACAAACCCCATAAGGAATTTCCTGTTTGCTTCAGCCAAATGATGGAAAAACAAATGCTACTTTTTATTATTAGCATACAGTGAACCAAACTGAAAATTTTACATTTACTGTTACAAATCAAGGTGAGTTAGTTGTCGAGTGAGAACTCTTGAGAACATAAATACCTTTACCATTAAAAACCTGTCAAGGTAAAGACTGTTATGGAAATGGACAGCCTTAGGCACACACGGCATTGGTGTAGAGTTCACAGCAGTTAGCAAGGGCTAGGGCACTGAACTCTTTATCTTCCCAGGGACCAGAAAAAGAAGGCGGGTTGGTGCCATTCAGAGAAGTACTGAAATGAAGAGCCAGAGATACATAATGAGTCAGATAAAAACAAGCAACAAGACTTACCAATGAGTTTAACAAGCAGCTGGGGGAAAAAAAAAAGCAAAAACACCTATAAATCACAATGACCAGTTAAATAGGGCAGAATCAAGTGTATTTTCTCATTCATTCCCAAGATGATATTAGACATGTTTGTCTCTGTACCCAATTCCTAACTATAGTCCTTTTAGGAATTTCCTTTCCGAACATCACTGAGGCAAAATGTATGCCTTGTAATGTGACTGAGAATTTAATTTATTCTAAAAAGTAAGGTTGTATGCCAAAGCCACTTTTCTCTTGAGAAAGAAGGACATCTCAGGCTTGCTTGTATTTTATTTGTTTGTTTATTCCAGTTTCTTCAAGTACAATTGATAAAACTGTAATATATTTAGGGTATACAATGTAATGATTTGACATACTCATATATCTACTTTGTGAAAGGATCCCCAGCACTGAGTCAATAAGCCTCACATGTTTACTTTTTTTTTTTTTTTTTTTTTTTTTTTTTTGGTGGTTCCCTGGTTGGGAGTCGAACCCAGGCCATGGTGTTAATAGGGCCAAAGCCTATGCTTTCTTTTGGTTTCCATTTCCATGGAATATCTTTTCTCATCCCTTCACTTTCAATCTATGTGTGTCCTTGAAGTTGAAGTGATTCTCTTGCAGGCAGCATCTAGCCAGGTTTTATTTTTATCCATTTAGCCACTCTATGTCTTTTGACTGAAGAATTTAGTTCATTTACATTTAAAGTAACTATTGATGGGTATGGACTTATTCTTGAAATGTAGATCATTGCTTTCTGGCTTTTTTTGTGTGTGTTACTTTGTTCCTTTCATCTTCTTTCTCTCTTTCATAGTGATGTGATGATTTTTTGTAGTGATGTGCTTTGTTTCCTTTATCTTTTATCTATGATAGGTATTTGTTTTGTGGTTACCTTGAGGGTTACATAAAACATCTTATAGTTATAACAGTCTATCTTAAGCCAATAAGTTAACTTTGAATACATACAAGGCTCCACATTTATGTACTCCTCCCACATTTTATGTTTTTTTTTCCTGTCACAATTTACATCTTTTGATATTGTGAACCTATTAACAAATTATTATAGTTGTAATTATTTTTAACATTTTTGTCTTTTAACCTTTATACTAGAGTTATAAGTGATTTACCTGCCACCTTTACAATATTAGAGTAGTCTGATTTTAATTATATATTTACCTTTACCAATGAGTTTTATACTTTCATGTGTTTTTATGTTACTTATTAGTGTCCTTTTGTTTCAGCTTGAAGAACTTTCTTTAAGATTGCTTGTAAGGCTGGTCTAGTGGTGATGAACTCCTTTAGCATTTGCTTGTCTGGAAAACTATCTCTCCAATTCTGAAGGACAACTCTACCAAGTAACATTCTTGATTGACACTTTTTTCTTTTGAATATATCATCCCACTCTTTCTGAACTGCAAGGTTCCTGCTGAAAATCTGCTGATAGTCTTATGGGCATTCCCTTGTACATAGTAACAAGTTACTCTTCTCTTGCTGCCTTTAAGATTCTCTGTCTTTAACTTTTGACAGTTTAGTTATTATGCATCTCGATGTGGTTCTCATTAGTGTGCTAAAGGAAAGGACTGCAGTCACCATCTGAATTCAGGCAATTAGAAGCTGAACCCTCAGATACCAGCTGGGAACATATGTAGTAAAACCCATTTCAGGAAAAAACTGGGAGATGGGTGTTTTTGCCTGCTCCCTCTGTACTGAGCCTAGGTGTATAGCTGTTGGAGGAGTTTTCCTGTACCCATATAGAAACTGCATCTTTGTTTGCTGTAGTCCTTTTGGATTCATGAATGCAAGCCCGGTTTACTATCAAATCTAGGTGATTTGGGCACCTGTGCCTTGGGTTGCCATCATAAAAGTTGGGGCATTAGGTGTGTGTACAAGCTATTTTCAGGGATATACTGGCAACTTGGTTTTATTGCTGGAGTGAGTTTGAGAGAGAAAGTAGGCTCCAGGGAGGGTCACAGTCATCCTCTAGATACTAATTAGAAGTTGGACCCTCAAGCAATGGCTTGCAAAGTATGCAGTCAATCCTTTTCCAGAGTCCCTCTGCACTGGGTCCTGAGGGATAGCCACAGGGAGTACACACACACAGACACACACACACACACACACACACACACACACTCATTAACAACACCTTTTTTTTTTTTATCTGCTACAGTCTTGTGGGACTGATGAATGCAAGTCACATTGGTTTTCAGAGCCAGGTGATCTGGCAGCTTGTCCCTTGGGCAGCAACCACAAAAGCTGTGGCAGTGGCACCAGACAATGTATGAGCTCTTTACAGAGAGATGCTGATGACCTGGTTTATTATTGAAGCAAGCCTGAGGGAGAAGGTGGGAGAAGCGCCCATTGGCTTATTTGGGCTTTAGGGAGGATTGCAGTCAGCACTTAGATGTGTGCTAATTAGAAGCTGGACCCCTTAGGCAGCCATTTGGAAAGTATGCAATCAAACCCCTTTTAGGGAATGACTGAGAGATGGGTGTTTTTGCCTGTTTCCTCTGCATAGAGCCTTGAGGGACAGCTGCAGTGAGTGCTCACTGCCTGTTAAGAAGTACTTCTTTGTTTGCTATAGTTCTGTGGGACTAGGGAACCCAAGCCCTGTATGCTATCAGAGCTAGGTGTTTGGGGAGCCTGTCCCTCGGAGTGGGGGAGTGGGCTTAAAACTTAAGACACTAGATGTTCAGTTCAAACCCTTCACTCTTCTGGGTGAAGCTGAGAGAATGTTGGGAGTTCCCTTTGATTGTATGGTGCTGTGCCAGGGGTGGGGTTGATGGTGAGACTATGCCTTAGCTTTAATTTTCCAATTCAATGTGGGTATTTTCTCAGGTTCCCAACGTGTAAGAGTCACTCAGCTAGTTTCTGGTTCACTCAAAGGGAATTACTCCATGGATAGCTGTTTATTTAGTGCAGCTGGGAGGAGGGAAAGTCAGGAAACTCCTATGTTGTCATCTTAGTTTGGAGTCACTCCATCCTTATTTAGTATAAATAAATTGGATAAAAACTTTATGACTTTCAAATTCTAGATGTTAATGACACTCACTCAGTAAGTGACTATAGGCAAAAGGTCCAGTGCAGCTTTGGAAGCAGAAATGAGCAGGAAAGAGTATTCTATGAATTTTTTAGTAAAGTTCAGTGATGGAAAGGCACCTCATTATTAAACAAAAATTAGCAATTTTCACATTTATTCACTTACTTTAGATTATGGTTACAATGACATCCACTGAACTGCCAGAAGAACATAGGAATCCAATTGGAAATTCATCTTTAATAGTACACTAAAGGGATTTTTTTCCAGTTGGTTGCCTACTCTGATGATAACTAGCAAACACAAGAGGGTACATTCTATTAATTTGCCATAGTAACCTGTTGAGCAGTTAGCACCCAAACATCTACCTGTATAGTGAACAGATCACTTAATGATAACTTCCAAATATATCTTCAACTTTGATTTCTCCTGAACCACAGACCCCAGTTGGCTTGTGAACAGCTTTACATGGTGGTCCCATACTTATATTCAAGTCAACATATCCAACTGAATTAATTTAAGCCATAATCTCTCCCCTTTGTTCCCATTCCTGGAACTAGTCCTCAGTACTTAATGGCACTCTTAGACCCACTTGCCCAACCCAGAAAAGTGACAGTTATTTGAGTCTCCTCTCCCTTCCTCACCCTACCCTTCCTACTTATTTAGCAGTGAACAACTCTATTACTTCTCCATGGTCTAGTGCATCTCCATCCTCACCATCAGCTGTCATCATCTCTCACTTGGACTATACAGCAGTGTGTTTTTTGGTCTCCTTGATATCCAAATGGCTATGAGAATGGTCTTTTAAAGCCACATCTTTTTGTGCCAGTGTTCAAAATTCTATTAAGTCAAAATCTAAAATCCTTAGCATTTCATACAAGACCTTTTAAGATATTTCAGCCCCATCTCCCATAACTCTTCATTATCTTCAGAACTCTTTTCATTCACCCATATTATCACTACTACACATATCTTTTGCTTTGGGAGAATCTATCATTCTATTTTCTCAAATCTTTCCTTTTATGTATCCTATAACTAGTTCTTTTAGCTTAATAATATATTCTTTGTTTTCTCCTACTGGCTTGTTTCAGTATTTTTTTTCTTTATCTCTGATTTTATGTCATTAGAAAATTATATACCTACGTGTAGTTTTTTAGCATTTATCCTGCTTGACATTCTCTGAGGTTCCTGGATCTGTGGATTGGTGCCTAACATTAATTTGGTAACATTCTCAGTGGTTATTATTTCAAATATTTTTTTCTATTCCTTTCTGCTTCTTCAGGTATTCCCATTGTGTGTATATTACACCTTTTGTAGTTGTCCCACAGTCGTTGGATATTTTATTTTGCTTTTTGTTCCACTCTTTGCTTTTCAGTTTTTATTGTTTCTATGGATAACTCTTCCAGCTCAAAGATTCTTTCCTCAGTTGTGTCCAATTTACTAATAAGTCCACTAAGCCCACCAAAGGCATGCTTCATTTCTGCAGTGCTTTTTGATCAGTAGAATTTCTTTTTGATTCTTTCTTAGGATTCCTATATTTTGCTTACATTGTTCATCTGTTCATACATGTTGTCAACTTTATCCACCAAAGCCCTTAGCATATTAATCATAGTTTAAAACTCCCAATTTGATTAATTCTAATGTCCCTGCCATGTGTATTTCTGATGCTTGCTGTCTCTTTTTCTTTCTTTTTTTTTTTTTTTTGCCTTTTAGTGTGTTTTGTCTTTTTTTTTTAGCCACACATGATATACACATAAAAGAAACTGCTGTAAATAGGTTTTTAATAATGCGGTGCTAATAAAATGGGGGAAGGAAAAATATGCAATAATACTATGACTATGTCTCAGTCTTTTAGTGAGCCTATGCCTCTGGACTGTGAACTTCACAAGTGTTTCTCAGTTTTTTTTTTTCTCCTTAGGTGGGACAGGATTGGCTAGAATGGGCTGAAGTTTGGTGTTTCCTTCCTCCCAGATCAGTTAAGCTGTGAATAACTAGTTTCCTATGAGGGCAGTTCTTGTTAAAAACAAACAAACAAACAAACAAACAGCAAACACTCAGAGTGCTCTGGTATATTTCAAAATGGTTCCTTTCCCCCCCTCTCCCACCTGAAGCATGAGAGCATTTTTGCTAGATATTTGCTGTGGGAACCTGGTCTAGCTCCTGGAGGTAAAACTCACAAAAGTGTGTGGGTGCTTCCTATGACTGTGCCCCATCCAGAGTTGTTAACATTCAGACTTGTCCTCATTAAGCCTCCAGCAATTAACCATGACTCCCTGTATTCACCTGTCTCTCCAATCTTGGAGGCAATGGTTTTCCCTGTGTCTTCACCTCTATTATAAATCGAAGAATTATTGATTTTTCAGATTGTTCAGTTTTTTATTTGTTTTTAGAATGGAATGGTGATTTACACAAGGAACCAGAAAACTGTTATAATACCCCAGAAATTAGTAAACAAGTTCATTTTTATACTATCTGAATGCATCATGATTTTATTCATTCAAATTTATCCTCTGTCAGTTGTCATTTCTGTCTGTAGAAGCCTATAATTTTTTAGCCACTTAAGACCATTGCCAAGTCTTTACCAATAACCTCTCTATATTCCAATCATAATCAATACAGTTACTTCTTACCAGGGAAACCACACTCCTGTACTTCTTCCCCTACCCCTCCATTTCTCAGTTCCCAGCAGTACAGGTAAAAATATGTCACTTGGCCATACGAAATATAATATAGAGGATGCATCTCATAAGAGAAAAGAAAACAGATCTAGCCCACCACAAATACTCATCTTCCTTCTTAAACACTCTATTCAGCATCTACATGATCACTTTTAAGAATTATTTCTCCTCACTCCCAGAGGATTCCTGAGTCAGGCATAGCATGTAAAGCGGGGAGCAGGGATCCTGGGGCTCACTCACCTCTGAAAGAGCCCCCTGCAGCACACATAGGTTTCATAGGTTCTGTTGGTGAAACTTGTGTTTAGGAAGGAGACACAGTCGGTTTCAGCTCCCCTGGGGACATAGAGGATTCCTGGATAAAGGAGACAGAGATATATGTGTAAAATCTTTCCCTTGGTAATTTGGGTGTGAATTGAGGCATTATAGATTAGGTGCTTTTCTATGCATCTGTGAGATGGATGGTTACATCAATAACCTGAAAGAGACCTTGTTAGGATCTAGGTAAGTGATTTCTACCAAGAGACTAAGCTGAGGTACCTACCTGCCACACAAGCACTGATAAAGGATACACAGGCCCCTGTGAAGAGGGCACTGACCACAACCTTGGATAAGTCACTCTTCCGGTGGGGTACCATTGATGCTGCAAGCAATGAAACAAAATAACTGATCTCTTTCCCATCATACAAGAAGTATATCCATAAACCCCCATTTGGAAGAATGCAGGGGAACAAAACATAGCAGAAGAATAGCATTTTTACCACTAACCACCAGAGACCACCAGTCAGTGGTACCCTAAGAAGTGTGTATATACATTAGTCCTGAGGAGTCACTAACTCAGACATTCCCAGGTCAAGAACTGTGTGTCTGACCCTAACTTCAGTAGTTCCATGAATATCCCCAACATATATCTGTATCAAGCAAAGCTTCAGGTTGCTCCAGACAGGCACAAATGTCTGGGTGTTCGCTAGTTGAGATCTGCTTTCTTAAGCTGGGACTAGAATTATATGGACTTTTTTGAGCCTGAGGAATAAGGTCAACATTCACCTAAGCCTTAGTCACATGATGCACATCCCATTACTAGATGGCAATCTCACAATCAGACGGTAATCAGGCATCAGAATGAGAACAGCACAAACCAGACAAGTGTTTAACAAAAGGGGGAAAAATAAACCAAAAGGAAATTGTTTCACCTTTAAATTGTTCAATCAGCTACCAAATAAATCAACTTAATTGTTCTATCCCAGAATATGAGTGCCATAAAAACGCACACACTGAGCTGTAGTTCTTTTTATACTCTGTTTCTAACTTGAATCTTCCAAACTCTTGAAGTCTGCAAGTTATTCTCCCTGTCCTTGAACTCAAGGACAACTCCACTTTCCTCATCTTATTTCCTCCAGCCTGCATTCCACAATATATTCAGCAGTATTAATGTATCTGTGTCTGTTCAAACACTCCTCCCTCACCTGGTGATTTGGAGCTTTTAATTCAACACTTCACACCACTCGCTCTTGCTATTTGCCTTAAATGTCTGATGCTTTTGTCTTTTGATTCCTTGTGCAAGTTCTACTTCTGTGAAGACAACTGGTGAGCAACCTAATTTCAGAAAGTACCTTTGCTACTGAATAAAAAAACAAACTACCTTTACTTATATATGCACTATGCCCATTTAGTGGTAAAATAAAAATAACATTTTAGTCTTCCTCAAAGGGAAAATAAAAGTAAAATTGGTCTTTGGGGCCTCCAATCAAAAGGAAAAAAAAGGTAACAAAACTTGAGATTGTAAACTCAGCCTGGGCTCCATGCATAGCCAGGTAGCATGGTCGCCTTAACTCCAAATTAACTACCACCCGAGAGGACCCATTTCACATCAGCCTCTCTATCTGGTCTCGACTTGTACTGAAGTACCAGAACTGCCTACTATAGAAGCTGGGATCTGACTGGCTAATGGAGTAGCTGGGAAAATGAATGAACTCACTCAAGCCTCCCAGCGTGATTCCTATGGCACTAAGATTGGCAAATCCACAAAGGGCAAATGTTGTAATGATTTCAGCTCTTACCTAAGGAAAACAAAATAAATAAGTAAATAAACTCAGTCCCACGTGTGCAAGCAGATAATCATGATAGAACTTCCAGAAATCTTACAACCCACATTAACCAAAGGAATATGGAAAAGATGCTCAGAAAATCATCACTTCCAGAGTTATTACAGGAATAATGATATGGAAACCACAATGGGCCCCTTTGCCCAACACTCCTCTATGAATAAGGAGAAGGCTTAGGAATGGGGATATTTGATAGAGAAAAGAAGATCACTTTATAGCAATTTAAACTTATAAATGAAGAAGGGGACCTTTGACCATCAAAAATAGTGTTCACCCTGGACTCCCCCAACTGTAAAAACTCAACAATTGCATTATAGGGAGAGCTTGGGTCAGAATACGGGGGAAGAAAAGCACACAGACTTCAGGGCACTGGAGCTAAATAACCATACCATTACGCTTGCTATATAGTTAGCCCTGGGACACTGCAAAGGGATACATGGATGTGAAACAAACTTTTGTGTAACACTTTTGCAATGCCCACAGATGATCTATGCTTTTCTGGATTGTCACTTACGGAAATCCACTGTTTCTCACCCCCAATCCACTCTTCCACTCCAGAGAGACGTTGGTTCTTGTACTGAGATAGTTGCTGATAGGCTACAAACTCATTTATGAAGAATTTGATCCCCACCATCTCAGCCACCATTGGACAATCTGGCCACTCTACACCCATCATGAAAACCATGGGCCTTAGGATATAGGAGCAGATCACCTAGGTGAAAAGAAAGAGATACTCCAGGAAAAGGAAGAACAAATAACACAGATCAGGACCCAAGGAATTTCCCTGGAGCTTTAACTCAGTCTCCTCTATCCTTCTATCCACACCCTCTTCTATCTCACTGTGGGTCAAGAAGACTTCCATGGTTCCAAGACTACTTAAGCACACCCTTGAGGGACACTCCAACCAAACAGTATAATTTTTTACCTGGAAAGTGAGCCCTTGTATGTCTACCAATTCTCCTAGCCAGGAGAGGGCTGCATTGATGAAGGCCAACACAGCCAAAAAGGCAATTAGGTTGGCTACTACATTTGCAACAAGGCCTACAGCATCTGTGGCTCCATTGCTGGCAGCTTCCAGGACACTTCTCTCTGTCCTACAATTGTCGGGCAGAGGAGAACATGGAGTGTAGATTACTCTCAGCCCCTCAGAGAAGAGAAATCTCACTTTCCCTGTGGTGCAGACATGCAGGAGAAGGGTGCAAGACCCGCTTGAGAGATCCTGAGAGATGCTATGGTGGAAATTACACTGAAGCAGTATCAGATTTAATTGCCATGCAGTTGCACTGACACCAAGGACAGAGGATACTGGCATGCAGAAGACAGGCAGGTGGGAGGGTTAGACAACTGAAGAAAATCAACACTATTGGCTAGAGGCAGAGGTAGACAAGAGAGGATATAGAATCATATTCCTTCTCCAGGAGACTTGGAGCTTCTGCCACCACAATCACCACTCTTTTTTTCTCTCTCTCTCTCACAAGCTCCACTCTTAATTGTGAACCTGACCTCACCATCTCCCAAATTATATACCTCATTGGACTCACCCACGGGGCAATTTTACCCCCTCCTGATTCTTGAACTTGGATTCCTCCACTTCTGGATATACCAGCTTTGACAAGGCAAGAGCAGAAGGGGCAGCCATCACAGAGGCAGAAATTAAGGATGATGCATCAATCTGTAAGGCCAGATTTAGTAATCAGTGTCTGCAGAACCTGGTGTTGCCCAGGAGCCATCAAACAGATGATGCCTACCCCAAAAGATATGAAGGCTCCCATCACAGTGCCTGAAATGGTGGCAAACCCTCCAGTCATCACTGCATGGATTTCAGAGAGCGTCATGTCTGCGAGGTATGGACGGATGAGCAGAGGTGCCTCTGTCTATAAAGGAGGAGATGTGAGTTAGTTTAAAGAGGCTGCAACTCCACATGCCAGAGTGCCTGACTGGGCCCCAGGGACACATCCCACTCATGTGGGTGCCCTTGCAGCATCGATCTCTGCTCTCAGGTCCTCCTAGCATCTGCCTCATTCTCTTTAGCACTTAATCATATCCTGGCTGACATTGTTCTCATCTGTTTCCATACATGTTTATCTCATCTATTTAAATTTTATAATGAACAGAAGAGAAGTGGTATCTCTCTTGTGTCCTCAATGTCTAAAACCATACACTTAGTGAATGACCTTATGGAGTACAGTGCACTTAGTGAGTACATATTCATTACTTAAAAAGTACTCATTAGAAATGTATAATAATGTATACATATGGTAAAGGTATAATAATGTATAATAATGTATACATATGGTAAAGGTAGTGTGGGAACTTGACCAACAGGAAAAGGGGTAAGTGGGAATTTTTACTGTTAAACCTTTAGTACTTAATACTTACTGCTTACAAAGTAATTTTTTTGGTCCATGTGAATCTATAATCTTTTTTAAAAATTAATAAATAATTTGAATTTTAAAAATACAAAAAAGTACTCATCAAATGAATTACAAATAGATGACCAAAGCCCAATGTTGATGAAAGAATAAAAAGAAATAATGTTTGTGAAAAGGTTACGAAGACCCAACTATGTAAACTTTTTCTAGCATCGATCTAAGATAATGTTATCATTTAATGAGTGATAACTGTGTGCCTAGTGCTGTACTAGGTGCTAGGGATATTAATATGAAAAAAGAAAAGTTCCTGCTCTTAGGAGCTTGTAGTCTAGCAGTGGAAATTAAGGTGATTATGTATAATTTCAGCAAAATGTGGAGTGCTATGGTAGAAGTATGCAAAAGTACCCTGGGAATATTTCAGAAACAGTTAATCAGCCTAGGGCCTGGGAAGAGAAAGACCTCAATACTAACTCCTTGTCAATTTGACAAGTCATTGTTCCTATAGCATATATTGAACAACTACTCTATACAAACATATCAAACCAGTAGTATAAGGAAGAGCCCTGAGCAAGGTACGCTGTTGCTTCCTTGGAGACCCTGAAAAACAAGGATCACAGGGAGAAACTAGAACATAGAGTAAACATCCTTCATAGCCCCTGAGGGGGGTGAGACTTAGAGCAGGATGTTTTCCTAAATTCCAGTGCAAGACATTGGATTGGTGGCTAACTATGTCCACATTACGTATGTCCAGGTAAGTATTATTACACATGAATAATGAGAGCAATGGGCTGAGTTTCCTTTGAGCTTCTCAGTTTACTTTCATCAGCAATTGCCTGCCCATACTGCCTTCATTTATTTAACATTTCAAAAGAAAAACATACTTTTCTCAACCTGTTTTCTGCCATACTCTTTGTTCTCCAGAAAAATAAAAAGGAGACCAGAAGGCCCCAGGGTGCTTACCATACCCACAAAGATGTTTCCTGCCACAGCCAGGGTTTCTGTGGCAGTGGTGCCCATGGTGCTTTGCAAAAACCAGGCAATCTAAAGGGACATAAAGACCTTAACCATTAACATTAGCAAGAATCTTAGAGAGTAAAACCCTGCTTCTCCATTTTACTGGTAAGGAAACTAAGGCCTAGAGAAGTATAGTGATAAACTCACAGCTGCAAAGCAAATTACTAACAGAACCTGTACCAGAACTCAGGACTCTTGGATTCCCGAACTAGTAGATTAAAACTCATTATAAAATGGCATTCCAGCCTATTTCCTCTTTCTACAGGCTGGGTCTGACCTTCTGATATCAGGCATGCTTGAAAGAATTTGCTTTTTACATTGGCTCTAACACTCTAGATTCTATATATGAACATTTTTCCTAAATATCATTTGCATACTTCTTGACAGATCACAAGATGAAAGGTCTACCTTCTGACTGGTGTTGGAGAATGACTCACCTTCTGAACTACCCACTGCACAAGGCCCAGGTAGTAGAGAATGGACATCATACATCCAAAGAAAAGGATGACTGGTAAGGCCTATAATGAAAATGAAGGGCAACTAGTGAGATAGTATAGTTATCCCGCCTTTATCCATGGTTTTGCTTTCTGTGGTTTCAGTTACCCACATCCAACCATGGTCCAAAAATATTAAATGGATAATTCCAGAAGTAAACAATTCATAAGCTTTAAATTGTGTGCCATTCTCAGTAGCGTAATGGAATCTGTGCTGTCCTGCTCTGTCCTGCCTGGGATGTGATTCATCCCTTTGTCTGGTGTGTACACGCCAGATAGACTATCTACTCACTCATTAGTCACTTAGTAGTTGCCTAGGTTATCAAATCATATCAACTGTCACAGTATCTCAGTGCATGTGTTCAAGTCACCCTTATTTTACTTAATGTCCCTAAAGCACAGAAATAGTGATGCTGGTAATTCGAATGTGCCAAAGAGAAGCTGTATAGTGCTCCTTTAAGTGAAAAGGTAAACATTCTCAATAAGAAAAGAAAAAAAAAAAACCATATACTGAGGTTGATAAGATCTACAGTAAAAATGAATCTTCTGTCTGTGAAATTGCTTAATTTAAAGTTAAATTTTATCATAGGTATGTATGCGTAGAAAAAAACATAGTATTATAGGGTTCAGTATTGTCTGCGGTTTCAGGCATCCACTAGAGGTCTTGGAACATATCCCCAATGGACAAGGGGGGACTACTGTACATTAAATGTGCTCATGTATGCCAAAAATGAACTGTGTTTCAGGCCTCTAAATTAAGCTCTCAGCCTTCCAAGAGCAGCTGAAACCATGTAGATACACAGCGACTATTTAAATACAAGCTAGTTTAGGAATAAATATTAAATGTATTGCAAATTAATTTCCCATCAATACTAAGTCACTAGGAGATGTTTTCTGAGCCTTCCTCCCCCATCCTTATTTTATTCCAATTTAAGTATGACAGTGATCAAAAGGCAAGAGATTGATGCTCTTTCCCCTACTAATGGGATCAAATCCTCTTCTTAGGGTCATACTGGTGTATACACTGGCTGATCTCTTGGACACATATTTTCATCCTCTGCTTTATACCTCCTCCCACACTGACTCTCATTCCTGCCTGCAAAACAGATATGACCTGAAAAGCAAAGACATCCTTGACCAGTATATCCCCAAAGACAAAACTGGAGCCAGCCACAGTGTAGTTCAGGAAAATCTGAAAGAAAAGAGAGAGAGTGAACAAAAGTGAAGCCAGGTAGGACACAGAGGAAGATGGGATCTGCCTCATGCATGATTAGGTCCTACTGATGTTACTGAGGTTGGGCTCCCCTTGACAGCATAGGGGCAGGCTGTGTCCCCATGAGCTGCTCATTGACTGACAGGACTCAGTAGTTCAATATTCTTTATTCATATGATTAGTTGTACCCCAGTATATTCTTTCTTTCCCACCAAACCTTCTACCACTGTCATTAATAAGACACAGACCAATCTTCACATGCTTTCCCCATATCTCTTTTCTCTAGAGTTCTAAAAAAGCAGAGCCCGCACATTCAATTTTTCATACCTGAACCTGGTCTCCCAGCCACTGAAATGCATTAAATCCAGGATCAGTTCTGATAACCAAGATCCCAAAGACAAACTGAAGACCCAGGCCCCAAAGCACGGCCCTCCAAGACACCTGAGACCAATAAGAACATTATTCCAATGTGAGTTCTAAACATTACTCATCCATTACCTGGTTGGAATTTTAAATATGGGTGGGTACATTACTCTGGGCGGAACCAACATAAGATATCAATAATAAATCTGGGATAAGATGGAGTACGTAGCAGGGGGAAACAGGGCAGTAATACATAAAGAGCCAAATATGCATATGTTCATACATTTTTAAAACTGTGTCTACAGGTTAGATGACATATATGTACACATACATACCTACAAAGAAAAGCATCATAAGCCAATACTTTAATATTACTATATGCAATGCAAACTGATTCTCTCTTGTATTTTATCTTCTTTTGTTCTTTCTTTAACACTGGCCTAGATCCCTAAAATTGGTATCAGGGCTCACTCATGGATCACAACCTACTGTTTGAAAATAAGTGGTCTGGGGCCTTTGAGAACTTTAAAACTTCTCTCAGGAGCAAAATTGTCAGAGGTAAATTCTAGAAATGGTTAAGAACTTAGTTCTATGCCTTTGTAATCAATGCTTGATACGTGTACTTTGTAATTAGTTAACACATGGCCCTCGGCCCACCCTGCATACCCCAAACTCACTGCACTGTGGTGTTTGGAGCAGGCAAAGAGGATGAGGATGAATATGCAGATTCCTACAAAGGAGATCAACTGCTCTGGCCTTTGGGCTGTGTCTAGAGCTAGCCACAGGATAAGGCCAATCAAGGAGACTCCTGCGAACACCCTGAAGAGGAAATGCCAAGACCATGTCATCAACTCAGTGAATGAATAACAAATAATTAAATTTACCTCTAAAATATAGAAGTTTACCCCCAAGGAAAAGTGAAATAACTCGGTAGATTAGACACAGAGACATATCTTGAGAATCATTCATCTAATAATTTCCTAGCTACCACCTCTTCCAACTCTTTTACTCACAGAAAGAAGTTGAGAGAGTCCAATCTGAGAACACAAGTCATATGACTTCCTTTCCTCAAGTGCCCATATCAGTAAGAAGTGATATAAAGTCTAATTCTTTGAGACTGTTCTAATGAATAACCAAAATATTAGAAAAAGAAGGAGGAGGAGTATGCATGGTCCCCCATGGATTTCCACCCAATTTCCAACTACTCCTAGGGCAAGAGTAAAGGCTAAGCCACGAATCAACTACTTGTGGTCTATGATCTTTTGATGTGCCAAACATGCTTAATCAATACACGAACTGGTTTCCTCATGTCTTGAGTGTTGGGATACATTTCAGTTCAAGGGGAAAGAATTAGAAAGGAGCTCACATATCAAAACAAAACAAAAGAGCATGTTGTCCATTGAGATCAGGAACAACGATAACAAAAAGCATTGCAAGTCAGAGTTGAACCTTAGCGCTATTCTCACTGTGAACTCATGTCACTTAAAGTGAATAAAATGTGGCTTCCAGAATCTATCCTGCTAATCAATAGAGTCCTTTTTACTTTGTCTCCTGGGTGTCAAATAAAACAATGATCCAAAATTTCAGTTGTAGTCTGGTATGTTTCCTCCAAATTATTGCTATTACAAACGTTCTTAACACCTATTTTCTGCACATCCATTAGAAAAGAGGGGGAAAAAAGAGGAACTTTATAACACAGAGTATGAAAGTTATTCTGACACCCCAGGCCTGTGATCAAAGGACATGCACAGGTCATAGTTAGTTACAGGAGCCGTGGCTGCCATTGAATCCAGTTCAGTATATACTGAACAGTACACCTGTTCATTGAACTCTATGGAATTGTACAAGACCCTGGTGGGTGCAATACATCTGTAGGACTAGAGGGAAAAAAATATAAAAACTATCAGTGCTCTAAGGGAGACATGTGTGACCACTAAATCAATTTGATAGCTTAATGAAACAGACTGAAACCCTTCTCTGAAACTTAACGCCTCCTGCCCCTAGTGAAATTGAGACAGGACAGGAGGCTACAAGAAACTGAACTGAAGTCTAGTGCGCGGGAGCCTGTTGCCGTTTGCTCTCTTAGCCTCTGAGAGACATCTCAGGAGCTGTCAAATGAGAAAAAAAGGAAGTGGGCTGGGATTTGGGACAAGTTCTGGGACCAAGGATATCAAGATCCTTATCTTACTCACCGTTTCATCCAAAGGTTCAGGCAGGAGTTTTTAAAGGGCTTCAAACATTTTGTTAATTTTTTACTGAGGACACTTTTCAGAAGGTGGTGTAGCAGGACCAAGAGCACCAAACAGGTGAGGACGAACAAGGCTAGTGCCCTCTGGAAATCCAAGATGCACGCTGCCAAGAAGTAGGCAGCATAAACTAAAAGGAGAAGGTGCAGAGTAAGGGTCAACACATCAGAGTTCCCCAGGGGCAAATGAAGCTTTAGTCGTGAATGTCTGGGACTTAAAGCAAGAAAAACTCTCCAGCAACCAGTTCCATTTGTTGTACTGAACTGCAATTCTCAAGGCCAAGATAGATGGCTGCTTTCTTCTTGAGAATCCCCAAGGAATAGTTTGAAGTTTGAACACTGCATATTTTCACTTGTCCTTAATGAAATCTCTTCCATTTTATCTGATATCCTTTTTCTGTCCCTTGGAGGAGATTTGATTAACACCCACCATTAAACTCTTCAAAAATCACCTTTTCTCGAAACTTCATAACCCCAGTCATTTTAGCCTTTCTTCTTGAGCAAAATCACATAAACAAGGTGACTACTCAGGAGTACAGCAAGTCCTCGAATAACGTCGTTTCATTCAACATTGGTTATAACATTGATGAGATTCCTAGAAATTTAACTTGTTTACACCAGTTAGCCTATGGTAAAATTGGTTTCATTATATGTTGTTTCACTTAAAGTTGCAGAACCTAGAGATGACATTAAGTGAGGACTCACTGTATAGCCATGTGGTCCTCACCCCAAAATGTAATTGTGTTCTCATCATCCCATCTGCCTCTAATATTAACATCAAAGTCCCATATATCACTGACAGTATATCTTAAATAAAGGTTTGCTGATTTTTAAAAAAATATTTTATATCATTGATCTTACTAGTAAACCAGCAAATAAGTAATGTACGATGGCTGTCTGGAAAGTATCCAGCCATGTAATATGAAAAACAGAGGCATTTATGGCTGGATTTTTTTTCTGAACAGCCCTCATATATTATACTACAAGATCCTCTTGTAAAGACTACAAGAACCATGCCCTGCATCAAATCAAGATACTAAAATAGAGACAAACCTGAAATATTTAAGTCTGTCAAATAGTACAGTTTTGAAAAGTACTTTATTCTCAGATTTTACTTATTCCTCGAAGTGCAGCTCAATGAATTATGGTTCACCTACCAGTAATTAAGATCTATGTATCATATAGCCCTCTAGATCAGCTTGTGAATAAAATTGCTTTCCATCTAGAAATTATCTTGACACAGGTCATATTCTTAAAATGATGTGTCCCTCGCCTACAGGAATTCTCAATACCTCACCCAAACACAGCAGGCCCAGTAGGATCTTCTTGAACAAGCTGGAATGTGTTTTGCAGAAATTTCTTGCCCTGATGAAAGGTTGTAGGCTCCTCCTGTTGAGAACCCAAAAATTAAGATACAAAAGTTACTCCATCCCAGAACTTAGATTACCTGGCCAGAGGAACAACTTTTTCTTAATCAATGAGGAAAATTATTCAGCCAGAGACATTAGGTAGTGTTCCAGCAATACCAAAAAGGCCAGATCGAACCCTGCCAATGAGCAGCAGGTCAGAATAACCCCACCTGACCTAGACTGCAATGTCCTTGGTAATCTCTTACCACAGAGGTGAACACTGGGTACATAAGGGAGAGACTCCTGGGACCTACTACTTTCTTATTCCCCAGAGACAAGGGACTGCTCAGCTTCCAGATTCAGAAAAGGGCTTTTCTGAGATGCAGCTTTGACCATTCCTTCCCTAAAACCACACAAACCCATAACTGAACGATTGGATATGCACTGACCGACCAGAAGGAACACACCAAGAAGCCCTGGATGGGCAGAACCAGAGAGAAGATGCCCAAGAGGTAGGACTATTCAAATTTGATTTCACAAACATTTATATAGTGCTTTCCATATGCTGGGCTCTTTCTAAGAACTTCACAAATAGTAATTCATTGACTCCTTCTAAGAATTCTTGAGGTGGTTACTATTATAATTCCCATTTACAGATGTGGAAACCAGAAACTAGAAATTAAGTAACTTTCTCAAGGTCATGGAAGCTGTAAGGAGCAAAGACAGAATGTAAATGTAGGTAGCCTGGCTTCAGAATCTGAGCTCTTCGTCATCATCTTATGCTGCGTCTTGCCTACACCCCAGGCTCACCTGTGTCTGCTCTTCCTCAGTATCCATAGCACACTGCAGTCACATGAGCAAAAAGTTCTCATTTCCAAACTCTTAAAGCTCCAAAGAAGGTGACCCCAGAAAGATGGTCCCAGTTAGCCATCATGCTGAGGCAGGCAGCTTAGCCAGGGCTGGGCCCAGCCACTAATTCCAAATGCATTGGGGACTTGACTCACAAATTTCCATGGCTCTTTGTCCATTGCTCCCTCTCCCATCTAACATGCTCCCTCTCTTCCTTATACATAGCCTTCCTTTTCTCCTTTTCCTCCTATTCCTCCTCCTCAGTTCCCTGTATGCAGGGAACCCAGCCCTATGTTAGCAGAGCAGAGTCTGTGTTATCAGACATAGGTAATCTGAGACAGGAGAAAACAATCTATCACCACCCAAATGAATCACATCAGGAGGATACCTTAGGATCTCAAGAACTCTGTTATCTTTCCATGCCTAATACAGAAAGTAGTGAGTAAACAGATTGCTTAGAGGTATCAGTGTGCCTAAAGGACATCCTTATCTTTGGAGTATCATTCGCAAAGCATATCAAGGAACTAATTTAATTTTAATCCTAGAGTTCCTATGTGCTAGATATATTTGATTTGCTCATCCAGTTCTCCTTTTCACCTTGCTCCCAGAGAGTCTAACCTATGGACTATGTCAGTGGGCCTCCATGCCCTCTGGCTTACCTAGTTGGACTATGTGTATTGCTAGTGTATGCTTTCCTGTTTGTGGGGTTTGGCAAGATATAGATAACTGTAAGTAGTCTCAGGTTTAATGGGGGATGGGGGATTGTTGTACTGCCTACTTACGGAGCACAAGGGGGTGTGGGTGTGGGTGTGGGTGTACACGGGTATGTGCGTGGTCAAAATTCCTTATGTCCTGAAACCACTGACTGGATAACACCTTCTAGATGGTTGACTGGCTACATTGGTTTATGCTACATAGTTTCATCAATGTGGTAGTCCATGGAATGTCCTGTACCATTCATTTACATCACCCTGTGATTTTGATGTGTACCAAGCATGGTTCAATTCGAGTCCAAAAAAAAAAATTGAGTCCAGCTTCAAGTTGGTTCACTGCCTCTACTGTACTGTCTTTTCTTGTGGCTCCACTACATCTTACAGACATCTCTGTAATGGTCTCTTTGTAAATAAACACTCCTCTAATTATCCCAATTTAAGTATATACACCATCTGTTTCCTGTTGGGACCCAAACTGATAACACTCAGTGAACTTGATATAAAATTATACCCAGTCAAATGACAGTTCAGCAAGGCCACCGTGAAATAAGAGGGGGCATACACTAATCCAAGAGTAAAGACAAATCACATGTCTAGAAAAGATTTCTGCTATCACCTTGTAACCAGATTTGCCCACTTCCTGGGAACTAAAGTTCAGTGGGTATTAACAGAAATCAATGAAGAACACTCATTTCTAAAAACAAAACAAAACAAACACCCCTCGCAAAAAAAACTTTTATAGCAACAAAAAATAAAATAAAAAAGAACTTTTTTTTAGAAATAACAGATTTGAAAAAGTTAAAAGCTAGATAAAATAAGCTAGGAACATTAAAGCAAATAGAATAAACTTCAATCTTGGTTACCGATTACAAAAAAAAACAAAAAAAAGAACACCCATTTCTGCAAAACCCATTAATAACTTGATCCTAGAATATCAAGTTGCAAACTGGACCTCTAGTTAAAAAATTTTTTTTAAAAAGTCATTAGGGACATTATGAATGAAAAGAATAAAAAAAGCTTTCTTATCCTTTTCAACCAATTGAGAAGCGGTACACAGAGGCATGTGTTCATGATCCTTGTATCCTGCTTGGTCAGTGATCTTGTTAATACTCCAAGCCCTATTTTTATATAATGGTACAGTTTGAGAGTTAGTATTTTATCCTACAAGGAAGCTGAATTGAGAAGAAATCTATCTGACAGATGGCAAAACTTGATACCTTGTTCATAAGTTACTGCGAAGTATATACCCACTTTTAAGTTCTCCCAGTCTGTATGTGGGAGGCTTTCTAGATATGGACTAACAATAACCCTCTCATTTACGTGCTTCCTGCCTGCAGCCACAAGAAAGAGTAGGGTAAGGGTGATAGGTCATGCTAGCTAAACACAACATTGTGGGGCACTATAGGTCAGGCCTCCCAGCTTGAGTATGCATGCATTTTCTCAGTGACCCTATCCACAAAATATGGAAATTCTCCCAACTAAAGGAGACAGAGCTATGGAAAATCCCAGAATCTGAGATAGTATCATTTAGCAGAGTTAGAGTGGAAAGCTTGGGACACTTTCAGAAAATCCATCTCCAGTGACGGTTGACATGGTGGCCCTGGGTGGATCTTGGCTGCTCTAGCTTGAAGTAAGAACTGAAAGAAAGGAAATGAGAAACAAATGATGGTCTGAGTAAAGGGTGAGGGCCTCCTGGTGGAATTAACGAGGACTTTTTCAAGAGGTCAAAGTTTTACTTCAATGATGGCATAAAAAGAACTGGTCTGTGGGTGCTGTACTGGCTGCCACTTTGCCAGATTCAAAGCTATGTGTACAGCTGGTTTCAGACTGGATGGACAAGGAGAGTTGAGTGGTATCGTATAAGGACCAAGAACAGTTACCAAAAATGTCTAAGGGAAAATGGTGACTGAGTCTGAGAAGCACAAAAGTTATCAGTAAGCCAAAGTGGAAACCCAAATAGAAGTTTGAAAACCAGGGAAAGCAAGAGAAAGGTCTACCAGATGGAAGCCAGAAAACTTACATTGGAGGTAGAAATTCTGCGTGACTGGCGACCAGCTCTGAGAGCTATCAGCCTAGGTAGAGTGAGAAGGGAACCTAAACCAGAATGCAGCCAGGTTTGCTGAGTTGTCATAGATGTTCTATCTTGAAAAGAACTCTTCCTCCACACTGTACCCAAATCTCTGTTTGATGTGTCCATTTCAATAACACAAAACGTCAGATCTTCTTTATACTAACAGTGGAGACCCAATGCCAAAGGTCCACAAAGGCAAGGACTTATGTGATGGGATTTCTAACTGGTCCTTCAACCCACCCTCAACTTTTTCCTTCCAGAACTCTTATTCTCTCCAAGTTAAAGGTAGCAGTGGTTCTGGCAGGCAGTGGAGTCTTCCCAGATAAGGTGATCTCTCTCATTCATTAGGGAGAGTCGTGACGCTGCCGTCAATGGCCTATTTGAGCCAAATCCTTTAGTTCTGTTAGCAAAACGTTCTCCTGGTTTCTAGTATATGGTTAATGCCCACCATGGACTTCTTGTGCTAATACAATCTGTCCCTATTTGCACATTTAAAAAAATGATATTAATAGGAATTCGCGGACAAAGGAACTCTAACTCATTCAGCTATTGATATCAGGCTCAGACACTAATGAAAAACAAAATGAAGAGGGAGTGAGGAGGAGCTCCCAGCAGGGAAGGGCTGCCTGAAACTCTTCATTTGGGACTTGCATTGACGTGCAACAGAGGCCCGAGGTGCCCTTCCAGACCTCCTTGCTGGCAACCGTTACATCTCACACGCACCCACCTATCTTGCCTCCATCTCCACTTATCCCTGCGAGGCTTACCACCATCGTCCCAGGAAGTCAAAACAGTCACTCTGATAGGGCAGCCAAAGGAGACAGCTGACTTAGTAGGAGCAGTTGGAGAGCTAGGAGGAAAAGTGAAAAAGAGAAATGATCTTTGAGAAGGAGGAGAGGTCAGTGATAGTCAATGATGTATAAAATCAGGTAGCATGGCAAATGAGAAAATGCTAACTGGCAGTGAAGTGGCTGGTTCTCTTTGAGAGAGCTGTTTACAGGACAGTGAGTAAAAGCGAATTGCAGGAGATTGAGTGAGTGCGAGCATATATGGATTACTTTTTTTTAAAAGTTTGATTGTGAAGGAAAGAAAAAACCAGATAATGTTTGTCAGCGCTGCGGCCTGGGTTCGATTACCAGCCAGGGAGCTACCCACATACCAAAATGCAAAAACAAGCAAACAAACAAACAAACAAACAAACAAACAAACAAACAAACCAAGCACTGTAAGACCCTCAGTTATCTTCCCCCAAACCGTAAGGTCAATATTGTAAGTTTGAGCCGGGAACGGAACCTGCCAGCAGGTGGCAGCAGGGTTAGGATTTAAAACCCAGATCTTTGCGTTACTACGAGTGGCTTCTAATTACAGATGTAAGACTAGAATTCCAGGGAGGCTATTCCAGAAGTCGAAAGTTGTGATTGCTAAGAGAGCGAGTAGACAAGAAAGAGCAGGTAAGTATGCCTATGAATGTCAAAGAGGCTTTCACAAATGAGAGGACAGACGAACTGATGTGAAAGGTAAGGGGAAGAAGTTTCCTAAGTGGGTATGTTGCAGGAAATGAGAGGAGAAGGTTGGGGTATCAGTAGAAGAGTAAAAGCATCCTTGAGTTAGCCTCGCGTTTTAAAAGAGCAGGATGATTTGCTGTCGCTGGGAAGCAGGGAGCATGTAGATGGATGGTGGGAAGAAAGCTTGTAAAGGAGAAAAGTTGGATCATGCAGATTACCAGCAGAGGAAAGCTGATAATAGGAGTGAATGGCAAGGTGTTTAGGAAAGAGGACCAACACTAAGTGGGGGGAAACTGGGATGACAATGAGGTTCCTGCTATGTGTCACTTAGTCCGGGTGAAAACATTCACCAAAATAGGAAATACAGGAAGAGAAACAGATCTGAGGAGAAACAAGACATGAGGCGGTAATGTGAGTTTATTCATCCTTACATGCCTGGAGCGCAGCCCAGAACCTGACATAGCAGAAAGCCCAAACCTCTGCTGGCGGGCATTGGGTTTCAATGTTTAATTTGAAGGATATGTGAGGTATGATTAAAAAAAAAATAATACGGTGACAGTTTAAAGAAAAAAATTATTACAGCAAAAGATACATTGCCATTAATGCTTCTCAAGATACCCCCCCTCACTTTGCACACATTTACCCATTATCCTTGCCACTTTCTGAAGCAGCTCTGGAAGTCTTCTTTCATGAGTGTCTTTAGTTGGAGGGGGCGAGTATTTGGGGGGGGGGGGGGCAATGTGTCTTTTACTGGTAATAAACTTTTTTTAAACATTCACGATTTGTTTTATTTTTATCACACTTCATATGTGACATCTAGGTGTAGATGTTTGGTAAATAGTTAGATATATAAAGCTGAAGTACAAAGCTGCAGGCTTCAGATGTGGCTTTATGAATTAAGACATTAAGTGGAGGAAGAGAAGACAAAAGACAGATCCTGGAAAATAACACACAAAAAGAACATCCAGAGGAGTAGGAGAAGAGGAAGGTGTAATGTGTTCAAAATTTTAAAAATTAGTTTTAAGAAAGAAAGGGTCAGACAGGTCATGCTGCAGAGATTCCCAATGAAAGGGTGCATATGCTGGACTTGATAAGTAGGTTTTCATTGCTCACCTGAATAGGAGTGTTTCAGCTGACTGGTGGTGGTGAAAACTAGATTGCACTAGGCTGAGAAGCAAATGGGAAGGTGAGAAAATGCTGTTGCAAGTAAATCCTACTTTTCCAAGAACTTTAGCCTTAAAGGAAAAAGGTATCACAAGATTGAGGAAAAGTTGATTTGTGTGTTTGTTTGGTTTTTGTTTGTTTGTTTTTAAAGAGAAAGGAACTTGAGTACACTTAAAGATTGGGGAAGGATCTAATGGAGAAGGAGTAACTGAAGATGTCGGGGAAGGAGAGGCCCATACAGCGGATGGAAAAGGGTGGGATTAAGAAGATGGGTAATGAAGCTGGCTTCCGATTCAGAGAGAGTAGGCCTTCCGATAAAGAAAAAGATGGGGAAAGATAGGCATTCATGCAGGTACAGGTACATTTAAGTTGGAGCACATGATAAGATAATTTACTGTTTAAACAAAAATATTAACAGTGTAGTACGGGGTTTATAACATGTAGAAGTAAAATGTGTAGACATAAACAATGGTAGTACACAGACTGGAAGAGGAGATACAAGGTTCTTATATGTATGCTATAAACACTAAAGCAAGCACTAATATAACAAAACAAAGAGTTATAACTAATAAGCCTACAAAGCAGATAAAATGGAATCATTTAGAAATATTTAATTAATCTGAAGGAAGGCATAAAAAGAGGAAAGTCATTAAAAAAAGAATATGGAAGGACATATCATGTTCACGGATCAGAAGAATTAATATTGTTAATTTTACCCAAAATTACCCAAAGTCATCTATAGATTCAATGCAATCCCCATCAAAATAGTTCACAGAAATAGAAAAAAAAAATTCTAAAATTTGTATGGAACCACAGAAGACCTCAAATAGCCAAAGCAATCCTGAGGAAACAGAACAAACTGGAGGTATCCCACATTTTTATTTCAAACTATACTACAGAGTTACAGTATTAAAAACAGTATGATTGGCATAAAAGGACACATAGATCAATATAGAATAGAGAGCTCAGAATTGAACTCCCACAATACAGTCAACTAATATTCGACAAGGGAGCCAAGAACACCCAACTGGGAATGGACAGTCTCCTCAACAAATAGTGTTGGGAAAACTGGATAAACACACGCAAAACAATGAAATTGGACTCCTATCTTATACCACTCACAAAAATTAACTTGAAATAAGTCAAAGACTTAAAATAAGACCTGATACCATAAAACTCCTAGAAGAAAATGTAGGGAAGAAGCTACTCAGCATTGGCTTTGGCAATAATTTCAACAACTTTCTGGATATAACACCAAAAGCACAAACAACATAAGCAAAGATCAGTAAGTGGGGCTACATCAAACTTAAAACTTCTGCTCAGCAAAAGAAAAAATTAACAAAATGAAAAGCAAATTACAGCATAAGAGAAATATATTTTTTCAAAGCATATATCAGATATGGAGTTAATGTCCAAAATAAATAAAGAATTTATACAACTCAATATCAACAACAAAAACAAACAATCCAATTTTAAAAATGGGCCGAGGAACTAAATAGACATTTTTCCAAAAAAGATCCCCAATTGGCCAACAGGCACATGAAAAGGTGCTCAACATCAGTAATCATCAGAGAAATGCAACTCAAAACCACAATGAACTATCACCTCACACCTGTTAGAATGGCCATCATCAAATAGGCAAGACACAACAAGTGTTGGCAAGGATGTGGAGAGAAGGAAACCTCGTACTCTGTTGGGGAGAGTGTAAATTGGTTCAACCACTATGGAAAACAATATGGAGGTTCTTCAAAAAATTAAAAATGGATCTACCATCTGATTCAACTTCTGGGTATATATACCCAAAGGAAATGAAAACAATATTGACAAGATATATGCACTTTCATATTTACTGCGGCATTATTCACACTAGCCAAGATATGGAAACAATCTAAGTATTCATCAATAGAATGGATATTAAGGACATGATGAGATACACACACACACACACACACACACACACACACACACAGGAATATTATTTAGCCATGAGAAAGGACATCCTGTAATTTTGCAACAACATGGAAGGCCTTGAGCAATTATGCTAAGTGAAGTAAGTTGGACAGAGAAAGATACATACTTAATATCACTTACATGTGGAATCTAAAAAATCCAAAATCATACGAACAGAAAGTAAAGGTAGTTACCAGGCAATGGGTGAATTGGACAACGTTGTATAAGGGTAAAAATTTACAACAGTACTAAATAAACCTGAGAAATGTAATGTACAGTATAGTGAATATAGACTATGATATTGTATTATAATCATCAAACTTGCTAAGAGCCTAGAACCAACCACTAAAAAGAAAAAGATCACCATGTAACATGATAAAGGTGCTAATTATCACCAAATGGCAATTATATTTATTACAATATATAAGTATATTAAATTAACATATATACACCTTAAATTTGCTTAATGTTATATGTTTATGAGACAAATAGAAACAAGTAAATAGCAAGATGGTATTTTTAAATCATTAAATGTAAATGGACTAACTGCCCCAATTACAAAACAGAAACTGGCAGATCGGCTAAAAAAAGCAAGAGAGAGACTGCTCTTTTTCTGAGAGAAAGGAAAAAAAAAGAGGACAAAAACAAAGCAGATTATAAATTAATGTTTTAAGTGTTATTGCTATGATGAATGAGAAAAGCAGTGACAAGCATACTTAATCTTAAAAAAGAATGATATTGGATTATATAGCAATTAGTCAGGGATAGGTAGAATAAATAGGGTTGAGAATTTGAGAAGAATAGGAGTTTTAAAACAACCGCTAAAGGGAAATAAGCAGGTGATTCACAATAAAGTGAATCAATAAAGTGAAGTGCCAACCAGTAAAGAAAGTTCAGGCAGCCCAGTTTGGGGCCAAAGTTCCACTTAATTATTTTAAGTTGCAATTACTTAACTGAACTTGTGTGAGGTCTAGGCATATCGGAACAGAATTTAAAGCTGAAATTAACAAGGTTTATACGGCATGATCATTATCCTCTTTCCTAGTAATTGGCTTAAATGAAAAACCATTTACATAAATGAAAATTTAATATAACACAACTCTTCATTTCTGGAGTTAAGAACTAGGAGAGGTGAATTTAGAAGACAAGCTAGAAAAAAAGTGTGTGACTCATCCTCGGGGGCAGAAGAGCCCCTCCCTGGTCTGCTGCCCATTCCCCAGCCGGACCTGAGTTTAGGAAGATGCCTCCTGCCACGCAAGCTCCAGGACCCTAACATAACTCAGCACTACTGCCCAGGGTGGGAGGCATACAACTGAGGGTCTGCAGGGCTGAGGGGGAGAGGGAAGCTCTCATGGAACCCAGTCTCCTTTGCTCTCAGCAGTTACATGCCCTACTTCACAGGAATTTAGCCACTCTGGCCTTAGACCTCTTTAATGCATCTCTGATCCAAAAGCTTCTCAAACTCGTTTCTAACATCTTAGGGAAAAAATGGCCTTCCCACTTACCAAAGCAAATTCTCCAACTTTTGGTCCCAATTCCACCTCCTGACAACTTTTTCACTTTCACACTTAACCCTCACAGTGGGTCCTTCTCTGTCTTTTTTTTTCTTTCTTACTTTCTTTCTTTCTTTCTTTCTGATTTTTCTTTCTCCTCATCCCCAAATCTGAGTATTCCAGAAGAGCATTACTTTTTTTAATGATATGGGTAAGTTAATTTCTAAGCCTCAATTTTCTAATTGAAAAAGGGGATTAAAATTAGTATCCTGGGGAGTTCCCTGATGGTGTAATGGCTTAAGGCTTTGGCTCTGGCACTGTCAGCACTGCGGCCTAGGTTCGATTCCCAGCCAGGGGGCTACCCACATACCAAAAAAGCAAAAAAAAAAAAAAAAATTAGTATCCACCTGTTACTGTGAAAATTAAATAAATTAATTACAGTAAGTATTCCAGACAATAGTAAGTACTCAATAAATGTGAGCTGTTATTGTTGTTATTTTTGTTCAACCAATACTAGAACTCTCATTATTTATAGCACAGATTTATATAGTAATTAATTACATATAAGTATAGATGAGCATATGGTAGTTTCAGGTGACTATGGGTCTTATCTCCACAATGAGACCACAAGCTCCCTGAGAATGGGGCAATTCTGACCTCTTCTGAGTTCACTGGCCACACTTAGCCCACCCTTGGTCCTTAGGTTGTGACTGAATTGATTCTAGAACACCTGTACCTCTGGTGAGTGGAAGGCCTAAGCCCATCCCCAAGGCTTTGTCCTTGCTCTTCAGTCCTCTTGGCTCCCTCAGAATTTTCTCCTTCTTCCTGTAAGCACAGGAAGAGTTGAGGTCAATCACAAGGCCCTGCCAGCAGAGGTGGGGATTGAGAAGAGCCAAAGACCCTACATGAGGCCCTGCAGCAGACCACAAGACCGTGCAGAAATTAAACCCATGAATTACCATGAGCTCTAGCCCCAGGTTCTCTATGCCAGTGCCCACTGTGGACCGATCAACGGCCTCTCTTCCATCTGTTTTCTCCATCTCCTCTTCTCCTCAGCTGAAAAACAAATTTAGAACCAAGGTTGAAAGATTGGTGATTCTATAACATGAGGCTGGGAGAATTTTTAGGGCAGGTTACCCACAGGAAAAGCAAAACTAAAAATCTTTAGAGGTTTAGTTGATTTCTTTAAGAACTGAGAATTGGGAAGATGGGAAGAATAATTTTAATATAATAAATAATGAAATACAGACTTTTATTTCCTACTGTGAATAGGTAAATAGGGGTAATAAGATAGGAGAAGACAAATGAAGGGCAGGGGGGCATTGAAATGAATCAGTAATTAGTTCACCCAAGGCCTCAGGATCTAAACAGGACCCTATTAGGTCCCTTAAAGGAAGAAGTCAAAGGCAACTACTCCTATTACCCTGGGGAGGGCCCACTGAGCTGTGCTTTGTAAGAAGAAAACAGAAAGGGAGGCAGAGGGCTGGGAAGGCTCCAGACCCTAACATATTGCTGAGAAGACAAAGATTTTCAAGTTCCTGACTACATTGTAGCACAAGAAAGGTTTTAGGGGTATCTAAGAGCATTCTCATTAGTAAAATACACACTTAGAATAGTCAGTATGAATGTTAATTATCCCAAATAAAGTTTTAAAACAAAATGAGAGAATCAAGAAACTAAAGCAAACATTTGAGCCTCACTAATAGAGCAACCCTAATAGACAAACCTTCAGATTTATAAGTTCATTCTGAGATGTTTCTTTGTAGAAAATTTCCTTCCCGATGGCATTATTTATCTAATATGATCTCTTCAGGCATTTAAAATATAATTTCATTAAACACACATAAACAGACTGTTGTGTAACTTAGTGCCTTTCGTATAGGCAGAGAACTACCTGAATTTAGTCCAAATATGATCAGTTAAGAGATTAGATGAATCAGGTTCTTGCCCTCCCCAAACACCCTTTCTTACACCAGCCTGTGGGATTCCTTCTGTTTCCTCAGTAAAAGACAGAAAGAAACACTCAACTCCAAGAGATCCTGACTCTTAAAGGACACGCTGAGACTGGCTCTCCTGTGATTGGCTCATTTTGTCCCTGTAGAGGAGTGCAACTCTCAAGTTAAACATTTATATAGTTTTACGATTGTTTTACCGGGTCAGGTCTAAGAATTCTGCAGGAACTTCTAACAGGCACATCAGCAGAAGCATTGCCCAGCACTGAACTAGGCAGTGGGGAGCATGTAAAAGAAGAATAAGAGAAGGGTCTCTGCACTCAGAACATTTATTATCATTCTGTACTGGAAAGACAGCTACTAGAAAACAAAAGAAAGCAGGACTATACAGGATTCAATGCCAAATGATCTCTCGGAAGTCTTTTATTAATCCATTCAACAAGTATTTATTGAGTACTCACTATCACCCAAGCACTGCTTTGGGTGCTGAAGACACAATAATGATCGAGACACTGTCTGCCATGAAGGAACTTACAAATCAGTAAGGAAAGACAGACGTGTCAGAAGGGCTTCACAGAGCTGGTAACAGTTGCCCTGACACTGGAAAGTCTTGAAAGGTAAGTGGAAGATCAATGATAGAGAAACAGAAAGATAACACCAGCAGAGACAGAAACCTAACGAAGGCACAGAAGTGTAGCCCTCCCTGATATGCTAAGGAGGCTGCTGCAAAAAATTAGCTAAAGAATGGAGAGAAAATTTTGAGGAATTAATTAAGAAAAGACAGAATAAAGTAAGAAATTAGTTGAGGAATGGAGGGGGGAAATGTGAGTGGAATGGGGGTGATCTATCAAGAAATAAGTCTGAAGATGCAGTTAAGTAGCAGATGGAGGTGGGCTCTGTAAGCCAGGCTAAAAGTTTGGGTTTATTTTGAACCAAATGGGAAGGCAGGAGGAGGATGGATATACACTGAGGACAGGGAGACAGGCCAGGAGACAAAAGCAATAGTTCAAGTCAGACATGGTGAGGCTCTAACCAAAGCAGCAGAAGTGGATGGATAGAAGGAAACAAGTCTATAGGGCTTGGTGATTGATTAATTGGGCATGGGGAAAATGTATTAAAGGGGAAAGGCAATTCTTAAAAATTGTTCAAAATGATCTAGTTGCTCCTATTCCTACCCTCCAGTAATACCTAGCAGCATGTTGTTTTCTAAACACACAATGTTCCCTACAGAAAACAGTACTCTAAATGCGTACTTGTCTCCCATTGGACTGTGATCTCCTCAAGCACAGGCTATCTTGTTTATCACTGTATCCCCAAGCCCAAGGCCTGCCATGTATAAGACAATCAATGCATATTTGTAAAATAAGTGAAACTGACAAACACAGGATTCTGGCTTAGATTACTGGGTATATAAATGATGATAATAACAATCACCAAAATGGGAACACACACTTCTATAATATTTC
The DNA here is from genome assembly GCA_004026885.1 of Lyroderma lyra. Taxonomy (NCBI): domain Eukaryota; kingdom Metazoa; phylum Chordata; class Mammalia; order Chiroptera; family Megadermatidae; genus Lyroderma; species Lyroderma lyra. The sequence goes on from PVJL010006937.1 coordinate 42,462, forward strand.
CCTAGCTTCATGAGTATGTGCACGCACACACACACACATCCATAAAAGTCCTAGCAGAATAAATGAGTCTTATATTCTACGACCTAGAGCAATTCATTTTGCCTCTACTGGACCCCTTCGTTACTCTAGCCAAGCCTAATGGCTTAATGCTATCTCACAAAATTATTATGAAAATTAAGTAATTTAATATAGAAAACGATTTTGGAAAACAGTTGATGACCGTACAGCTATAAGCTACTATTGTAAGGTCTTAATAGTAATTCAGGAAAAGTATAGGTATTTTCAGTCTCGTGTCTGACTATTATCTCAATGTGACTTCGAAGGCTTGCTCATCCTAACTCACATTTTATTTCTGTTGTTCATTCTTGCCTTAGATAATTGCCAGTTCAGGGGCCAAGCACAGGCATCAGGATAGACATAGGTCCTAGCGTTCAGTCCAGGTGAAATGATGCCAATGATCACACTCATTTCTCACTCTTACTCTTTCCTCTTTCTTTTCCCGTAGAAGGTGTAAAAATCCACGTTCATCTTCTAAGTGCAGGTTACAGTGCTCATCTCACTTTTCCAAGAGATCCAACTTTTCTATCAGTGCAGATATTATTGACATAATCCAACGGCCAAGAAGAGAATTAATCTGGCAGCTACTACCCCTCACTTAAGTGGTGGCTCATGAACAGACTTGGGCTTCATTGTTCAAGTGTTTTCTTTTAGCCTTGTTACTTATAGTTTGATAAACCCTCTCAAATTACAGATCAGGAAGAATAAAGTGATTTACCTAGAGTCAACAGCTAGTGAGTGACTAAGTCAAATTCTAGTCCTGGGGTTCTCATTACCAGTTTTGCGCTATTTCTAGGCCGTGGGGTGAAAAGTAATAGATGCCTCTGTTTCTGCAGTCTTTTACAGTCTTTCTATAGTTTCACTGTTTATCCTCATAACATTCCTGTAAGCAAGTCAGCTACTAATCCTATTTTAGGTACCAAGAAAAATGGGCTCATAAATGATGAACAGTTTTTCTAAAGTTAAACAGCTAGTTAGAGCTGAACCAGGATTAGAGGCCAACTCTGGTCATTCCAGGGAAGCTAGGCGATAACTGTCCTAAAGCCTAGGGGTTACTCCTGGAAAACCAAGTGGCTGACCACAAACCCATCTGGGAAATAAGTAGGGTATAAATAATATATGATTTTGTCCTCCCTGCTTTTGCCTGTGTCTTGATTGCTAGTAGAAGCTGGCAGAAATAGAGATAATACAGGGACTTCCAATGTTGGTCTTAATGGAGTAGCTTGTCTTTAAGGAATGACAGAATTGTCCTGAGGGATCACATCTGAAGTGGTATTCAGAATTAATACCAATCGTCTTATTTGCTTCCAAACCCTCCTCCTGAAAAACAAGAAGAAAAGGCTTGATGAAATATATAACACAGCAGTTTAAAAGCATTGCAGAGTGACCAATGGAGACAGGACTTGAGGGTCTATGGTCCTTGACAGAGGGGAAGAATAGGAGTTGAGTTCTACATTTATGCTAGCTCTTTTTCTGAGGGCATTTTGTTTTTCAAATCACAATACAGAGAAATAATACCCAAGCAGTCTCATGAGGTTGAAGAGAGAGAGGTTGGAGTTTGGAGCAGCCAAAATGGTTGCAATTTGAGAGGAAAATAATCATAAAAAGAATGAAAAATCCTGCAACCGTGCTTTCAAGTGTCAATCAACTTATAAGTTGTATATGTTCAAAACAAGACACCACGAAACTTGGCAAAAAACAGTAGCTGGAGTGAGAAAGACCTGAGCAGAGATTTCAGCAGCTGTGTGGCTGGCAAGGTAAGTGCTAGTTTCAAGCCCTTCCCCTCCCTCCCCGGGACCTTGATAAACACATTAGTCTTTCTCTTGAGACCCTAAAAGGGCTATAAAGCAATAATAAGAAACATACCTTAGGAGTAAAAACTATGCCATGTTACAGTGAAGCTAAGTGTGTGTTAAAGCAAGGTATAGAGCTTATACTAGAGTTAAAGCCTTTGTTCTCTCCTACCAGAGGGCAAGTTTCTTGAGAGGAGAGGCAGAGAACCAACAAACGGAAAATTCCAACTTTCTCATCATGGGCTAGCCGATCTTGAATGGATATATTGCATTGTCTTGTTACCTACTAAGCAACAGAACAGAATTATCCTGCTTCCAAGAAGATGACTGAAGGTATCAAAGTACCAAGGAGGAGTACTTGGAGGCCCTCCTATTTCTTTCTTGTGCAATTCCATCTGGCTTTGGCTCCAGCCAAGCTCATAAAATAGTTGTTATCTGGTGGTTGTGGAATACCAAGTTATAGAGCTCTATAGATGGACCTTTAAAACCTTCCTGCTAAACATGACTGTACTGTCATCAAGCCACAGGGAGTTGCCTGATGGGACTGGCACAGACTCTGGACTCTGTGCTCTGCTGGTTGTGCACACAAGTCCTCAGTGAACCCAACAGTCTAATACTCATAACCTCCCATTGTATAAAGATATCATCCAGTCCCTCTCTCTAACCCTGACCTTGAGATGGCTCCTTCCACATTCCCTTCTTCCCAGTAATCTGTAGGTCTTTACACTTAAATGACCCACTGATCCCTCAAACCCTTTCCTCTCTATTTCCCACCTTTCCTTCTACTTAACTTTTCAGTGGTCTGCCTGAAAAAAAGCTGTGATAGAGAGAGAGCTCTGAAAAAATAAGCTCCAGAATACCTACCTGTAGGAACTGCCCTAGTCCTTACAAAGTAGAGGTGGTGACTCAGGCAGACAGTGCTAAGGGCATGTGTGTGAGGGAGTGGGTGGGGGAGCAGTCTTGGCTCTGTGACAGGAATGAACGAGGCTTGTGGAGAACCCATTGAGGCCCTACAACCAAACTCATGTGTTCTGGAGACTCAGCATCCACAGCCACATCCCACAATTAGTCATACTGTGGATTAGAATCTTTATTCTCTATTTGCTGAACTTCTTAAGAGACGATTGACTTGGGTTCTGATTAGAAATGCCCGATCTCTAGTATTCCTTATTGATTTGTAGTTGACTAATTATTTTCCATGGCTAAATTGTGAGGGGACAAAGGCTCCATTTCATCCTCCAAAGAACTCAAAGTCCTCTTTTATTGCCTGAGCTATTCATGTGTCAAAATGTGGCATCTTTCACAGTTTTTTATAATATTGCTTTTCGGCATAATGTCTTAAATTGTAGTGTGGAGGGGAAAATTGTATAAAAGTGGCAATAGAATTCCTCATTGAGAATTGTGGAGTTTTTTCAAAACAAATGATCTTGATTGGCCCTTTGGCCAGGAAATTCCATTAGAGCAGAGACTCCAGAATCTAGCACATAGAAGTTGTGTAAAAATAGAAGCTACTGGATTATGTGCCCAGATTGTCTGGAGCAAAGGAAAATGAGAATGTCTATAATTTGAAAAGTATACAGCACTCAGCATAGTGTCTGATACAAAGCAAGCATTCAACAGGTGATGCTATCTTGTCCTAAATAAGTAATATAGCAGGAATTATTAGAACATCCTAAGAGGAGCAAGTGGAAGAGGGAAGGAGGATTATTCTCAATCTACTGAACATGGGGGTTCATGACAATTTTATTTAAATATTAAAGGATGGAAGGGTCCCAGCAGGCCAGAGGACTTTGGGGAGGATCTCCAAGTGGTTAACACTTTAGTCACATGTATACTGTTATCACTTGGTTTATATTATTTCCCTTGAGTAATCTCCTTGGGATAGGGCCTATGACAAGATGTTGAACTGAATCTGTATGGTTTTCCTTTCTCTGTATGAATTTAACTCCTGTGCATTGACACACCGGATCCTGTCAATAACCCTCTGAAATATTAGGACAAGTATTAGTGTATTTTCCCTATTTTCAATATAAGAAAATGCAGTGTCAGAGTGATGGCATCCTGTTCCCTGGGTTATAACAGAGACGAGACTGAGTCACACCAGCCTGGGGCAACAGAAAGAGCCTGGATGCATGAAGGTGAACCTGGATGTCAGGGTGAAATACAGCTTTCCATCCCTATTCCCTCTCTAACCATCCAGAGCCACATTCACGTAACAATCCATGTCCTCTCTAGCCCACAGAAGTATTTGTCTATCCTCCCAAAATCTCACACTTACCACTTAGGGCAAAACCTTTATACTAGCTATTTAATATTTTAAAAGATGATAAAATGGCATCTTCACAGAGCTGTGAACTTAAATAAAGAATTCATTTAATTAAATGTAAGTCTTTGACATGCTGCCTGGCACAGAGATGTTCAATAAATGTTCTCTCTTTTTTTCCTATTTCTAAATTTTGGTTCAATGTTTGTTCTACCATCGCATATTCCTTATGTTTCATTGTACCTTTGATGGTTCCTGACACATGATTGATCATCTGACGCTTCACCTGGGGGTTATCCAGCAGAGTGAGACCAGGACCTGGGCTGGCCTTGAGCTTGGGCTAAGAGAGTAAGACAGAAAACCCCAGACCATGTTTAAGATGCAAGGACAAAGATCCAAAGTGGTGAAGCCAAATCTATCCTCAGGTCCAAGAGGTGACCTCAGAGCCAGAAACAGAGGGCAGCCAGATCATTGGATGGTTTCAACATACATACTAGTCCATGTGAAAACATCTATTAGATCAACAAAAGAGAATTGTGGTTTGGAAAGTTTATTGGTGCATTAGTCTGCTTGGGCTGCCATAACAAAATACCATAGAGTGAGTAGCTTAAACAACAGAAATGTATTGCTTGCAGTTCTGGAGGCTGGAAGTCCAAGATCAGGGTGCAGAATGATTGGATTCTGGTGAAAGCTCTCTTCCTGACTTGCAGCTGGGCTCCATCTTGCTGTGTCTATACATGGCAGAGAGAGTGAATGGGCTCTCTAATTTTTCTTCTTGTAAGGGCATTAATCCCACCAGGAGGGCCCCACTCTCATGAGTTCATGTAACTTAATTATAATACCTCCCAAAGGTCTCATCTCCAACTACCATAATATTGGGGGTTAGGGCTTCAACATTTCAGTGATGGCAGGGAGTGAGGGGTGAGGGGCGGAGATATGAACATGCAGGCCAAAGCAGTATGAGCATATGCAACTACCACAGTACAGTTTTTATTTTACTTTAGTCTGTACAATTTTGACTAAGAAGAGATCTTTCAGAAACTTGACTTTATTTCTAACCAAGTGAAATGTATACATTTGAAAGCACAAATGCATTTTTTTTTTTGCTGACACAAAGCTCCAAGATACTTTAGTCATCAGTTTACAGATTTCCTTATAAATGTGACTACAACTATCTTCCCATATATTTGTTGTAAAAATTGAAACAGAATACTAAATCTGTTCTTTAACAAATTTGGAGCAGCAAGATCTTTGCTGAAACTATATTTCTTCCTGTCAAGCAAGATCTATTGTTTCTGTAAAGGAAGTGAACATTTTGTCTGCAACATTGATTGTTGCAGAGAAATTAGGGAGAGTTCCTTTTCCCATGTTACAAGTCCTAGGTTTGAATTCTTTGCTAAAAGAATATCTTTTTTTGATTTAGAAAGTGCACAGGATGATAAGGTGCATTTCCTTAGGAAAATAACTGTTCAGATCTATTGCATATACTAAATTATATATACATTACATACAATAAGTTATTTATTACATAATAATTTATTGGGGGATTATAGGCAAATAAATGTATTAATCATAAGTAGTCAAACAATCCTTCTGCCACTTGACTATAACATTAAGACCAAAAAATATATCTATTATTTCTTAATTATATAGCCAAATTAAATGCTATATTTTCCCATTTAAGCTAACTGGGCTCTTTAAATAATTAATCTTCCAAATATCCCTGACCTTTAAAAAGTGCTGCACTACACTGCAGCCCTTAAGAAGCATTAGATATTCTTATTCTTATCTTATTTTATTTTTTAGGAACACTGCAGGATATGGGAAAGAAAAGCACTCTGAGGAGTCGTGTTTTTGTAAAAGAAAAACTGTCTATGCCATGGCAAGCAAATGCTGCCTGCCTGGGAGGCCTGATTGAGCTCGGCACCGAGGCACAATGGGCCCAGCCCAGACACTGATGAGGTTTTGCAGGTACTGTCTATGTCACAGCATTAGGATTTGACAGAGGCCTAAGAGGGGGGATGAAAAAATGCTCACAGAAACCATGACCTAGCATGATCATCTATAAATTCAATTATTAAAAATCATAGTTAACCTCTTTGTGAAGAGCTAGCTTACTTGGTGCCAAACTCTGAGGCAAGAGCCTTTCATGCATTATTTCACTAAATCTTCCCACCCCTCTATGAGGTAATTACTGCTTTTTTAAGCCCCTGTTTTACAAAAGCTGGGGCTTAGAGAATTTAAGCAACTTGCCCAACTGCTGTTAAGTGGAAATCTTAGATATGAATCTAGACAGTTGGGTATTTTCTCAAGTAGAGTCACAAACCCCCAGTTGATAGATACCAAACTTGCCTCCTGGCTCCCCTAAAGTCCCAGAGGGTGTTGATGGAGCATTGCACAACTGGGGGACTGATTCAGCCCCTCAGTTCACATTTTCTCAGGAAACTGCTCCAGTCCCTGAAAAGGCCTTCCACAAGCAGTGTTGCAATGAAGCTAAGTGTCGTTGGCATTCTACTACAATTAAGATAACTGGTAATAGGAAAGGGCCGCCAGGCTGGCACCAGCGTTGAAGTCCACAAACTCCACTATGATGCACAGGGTGAGTTCTCAAGAACTATTCCAAGTGAAGGGTCTGCTGACTCTGTGGCCTGAAAGAGTGGAAGTGCCCGCGAGAACGATGGAGCAGAGTGGTCGCTGCCATCTCCTCGCTTTACTTATCTCCCTTGTACCTCCGCAGGTAGTCCCAATCCAACTCTTTCCAAGCAAATCACTATCCATATCATCTTTTCAAGAGTAGAAGGAAACGGGGTCCAGCCTGAATCAGACAGGGGTATGGAGAAGAGGGGCTATGCCTGAGACATGTATCGAAGGACAACACAGATAAATGGGAAGCCAGCAGAGTCTTTGGAGCGAAAGCCTCCTCTTTTCCCTTTTCTCCATCTCTGTCTCCCTCTCTCCAGCCTGATCGAAGGGATCTGAGCTTGGCTGCCTCACTGGAAACAAAGTCAGAAAGTACATGTTGTTTCTGTGCCCTGTTAAAGGGCTTTTAAGAATGAGTGAGCAAGCCAGGGAGGTAGGCTTTGTCTTGTTCCGGATTAATTCCCTAGTGCCTAGCTCAGTACCTGGACTCTTAAACTTCGTTGAATAAATAAATTTTGGAGGCCAGAAATTCCTTCTTGGAACCCTAAAATCACACACCTCTTGGCTCTGGGCTGCAGGCCACAAGTGCTGAATAAGAGCTTCCTATCTCAGCATTGGACATCCACTTTCTGGGATGTAGTGCCTTCTAGTGGAAGTTGGGGTGCTGCAAGTCCAGGGCTGCTGCCTCCTTCCCTAGATGCCCCCAAACATGGGTCCTTCCACATCCCCTGAGATCTCCATCTTCTCATCCTCAAGACCTCAATGTTGCCCTCCTCCATGAGGCCCAGGAGACTCAGGCAGGTCCCTTCTATTAATAGTAATCCTAAGTACTCAAACGTGAGATGAACAATGAAAGGTTCCATTAGAGCCAAGTAGTTTCTGTAGAGGAAAGCAGTACTTGTCAAACTTTAAGGTGCAGATGAATAACGGGGAAGCTTATAGATTCCAGTTGTCATCTTCAAGATTTGCCCCTTGGAGTTTTGCCTGCCTCTTTCTTAGTACTGACACCTGAAGAAGAATTGGACTTCAAGTTGGAAGGGGTAGGGGAAAGGACTACATTCCCAGAATCAGAAACCACAAAACATGGGTTTTAAAGCAAAAAATCAAGGGGAGGAGGGAGCTAACTGGTGAGGTCATCCAAGGTCAGGGTCTCTAGCTATCAGCTGTGCCCGCCCAGAAATGCCATTTTGACATTGCACCCAAAGATAAAACAACAACAAAAAAAAAAAAAAAAAAAAAAACCTCAAGAGAAATGAACCATATCAACCAGGTTTTTAAGGGTCTGAATAAAAAACCAACAGTAAGAGCAGCTAAGCTTATTCAGAACAATGTTCCTTCCTGCAGTGTCTACATGGGCAGTCAAATTATTATCAAAAGTGTATTTTGTGGGCCTGAAATCAGAGTTAGGGGAATTGAGTGACCTCAAAAAAAGATGGAATTCTGATAGCTGGATGCACCCATCTCCAGGATAATTGTTACAATTACCAACAGCATTAGCAGTTGGAAGTGTGGAAGAACACCTTCCTCATCTGTTACTCTTCCTGCAACCAGAAACTTTCCATTTAGCTTTCTTTTGAGCATTCCTGCCCTCACCATACACTTTGGTCACCTTGGGTGGATGTGAAGGTAGAGTGGGTGACCTCAAATAGTGTATGTCTTTTTTTAATTTTCTTGGTTGACTATTTTTACTCATAATACTATTAGAGGGTGACAACTCCAGACTTTTCCCCCAGATTCTGGGAGTAGCTCAGCATTGCCCAGTACCTGAGCAGCTGTAGAAGGGAGTGGAGAAATGGGGGCAGAGCCATGAGGGTAAAAACCAGAACCTTTCCTTGCTTCCCACCCTGATACCTTATTCCAGCCTGCAGATTTAAAAACCTTCAGTGTAGTTATTTGGGAAGTGGTCAGAGGAATGAAAGTTGTCACATTTCTGTTGGCCAGTTCTTTTTTTTTTTTTTTTTTTTTTTTTTTGCTAGTGATGCTGATTGTCTGTAAAATAAACCCTTAAATCAGTCATTCAAAGTCTGTCAGGTTCTCAGGCTCACCTCCCCCCGGCCCCCATTCTGTTCTCTCATGGTCTGAGCTGTCCTGTTGTGTGGCTTTAAACTCATCAAATTTAGGAAACTAGCAGGGGGTAAACCCAAGGAATTACAGCCCTCAACAGTATCTTGCTCTTGCAGGCTGTTCAGTAAGTCTTTGCTGACAGATCGTTGGTAAAAGAGGCACAACCCCATTGCCATGTCCATCTCTCCCAGGAATGTTTCCTGACTTGCTTTGCCACCCCCTCCCCCAGGTCCCCTGGTAGCAAGCAGCTGGAGAGACTCATTTCTCACTAAGTCCTATCTCATTCCCTGTTTGACACTAACACAACTATTGCCAGCCATCTGAGAGCCAAATCCAAAACTTCCATTTTGCCTAATGCCGAATGATAGACCTAAATTTGTTGAGTTTGGATTTTTTAAGTGCTCATAAGACAAACTAACAAAATTTGCTTTGAACCTGAGGTAGATTAGGAAAAAAATTCGTCAAAGAGAAAACACCCTCTCACCTAGGAAGTTAGGGAGATGGAGGCCACAAATTCCTCATTACCACTCCTCGTAGTGGCTATGGAAATCAGGCCCTCCGATGTGGTTATGTTTTCCACTTGTCACAGTTGTCCACTCTGAACTCTTCTAACCTTTAATAAATGTTTATACATTGTTCCCATAACCCCTTACTCCAAAGAATTGACGTTTTATCCAGCATGAGGCTTTTTAGGGAGCTCCACACTATTTGACTTGACCCTTGATAAGGGACCAAATGAGAAGAGAAGCAACACCAACACTGATTAGCGTCCTAATTCAGTCATATAAGGGCGAAGATGAAGGCTGGCTGACTCACTGGCAGGTGAAAAACTAGTATGGGTAAGTGAAGCCATACCTAGAGGTTTTTTGTTTTGTTTTCTTCTTTGTTTGCTTGTTTTGGGCGTGTTATGATTTGGATTCTGACGTAAAGTCTGGGATACAATCACAGATAGGAGGTGTGGTTCCCCTGGGAACCCTGGCCAGTGCCCTCGTCCTACATGCCAGGACTTCGGATTCAAACCGAGGTGAATGCGGCCACAACGCAGAGTACTGACCACTGTACCAGCACAGAAAGCTACGGAAAGCCCTGAAGAGCAGGCCAGCAAGTGCTTTCCTTGCCAACAGCACTGCCATTCCAGCTTACCGAAGTTGACCTTGGTCAACCAGGCCCCTCTGGCCCTAGCACTGACCCCGAAGCTGAGTAGGGGCGCCTGGACTCCTGAGCCAAAGCGAAGTCTCTGGTGGTTGTCCACACGGACCGTAAAAGAAAGGACATAGGAGTGCTTTGCAAACGAAAGTATTCCTCTGATACCTCCGACCGGGACTTTCCATAGCTGGCACGGACGAGAGGCCCCTGGGTGGCCCAAATGGTGGCCTTGGAGACCCTTTCACACCCACAGTGTCCTCCTGGTGCTCACGCTATCTGAAAGGACTGTGGTTGGGAATGCGGCTGTCTCTAACATTCAACACGTAGGAACATCAGTTAAGCATAACCATCCACATACCTTCCTTCCTGAGACGCGGGGGAAACGCCGGCGCAGCATCCCTGGACGTGTTGCGGATGGATCCCGCCTGCGGGCAAACGAGCACTGAGTGCAGAAAGCCAGAACAGTGCGCCTGCACGCAGTAAGGGAGCGGCGAGGTCAGAGAGGGGCGGGAACAAACAGCAGCAGAGCAAGAGGCGGGGCTTTTGATACAGAAGAAGTCAGGCGCCGAAACAGAATTGTCAGTCCCCGGTAGCTCGCCGTGATCGTATAGTGGTTAGTACTCTGCGTTGTGGCCGCAGCAACCTCGGTTCGAATCCGAGTCACGGCATTGCGAAAGCAATGACACGGCAAGGGGCTCGTGTTTTACTGCTCCTCTACGCTTTAGCTTGAGGTTTTAACAACATCCTGGAAAATGGATCCTAATCCTTTTAGACCGTGGGAAACGACGTTGTCGCCAGCTCTGTGTAGAGTGGACTTTCGACAAATATAGTAGGCTCCCTGCAACTCTGCAAAGCACAGAGCATTCACAAGGTTGTGTGGTAACAGACTTGTGCACAGATTTCCCTGGCAGCTCTGGAAGAGAATGCTTGCAGAGCCAGTGATCTTTGAATTAGCTTTTGAAGGCAGAAAGGGAATTTGTCAAGCAGTCAGGATATCTCTTGTGCAAAGGCTTAAAGAACTGTCATAATTTCTCTCTGTAAATCTTCTCTTCCCCACCCACGACGCCCGAGGCCCTGGTCTAACAGGTAGTAGTCTCTTCTTAAAGACCTGTGGAAGGGAGGGAGGGAAGCATAAATTAGGGAATGGGAAACAACACTGAGAGAGGGCCACGGAGTGAACCGGAAAGGTGGACGAATTTCCTACAGTCTGGCCGGCCCTCCTGACTCCTACGGGCCAAAGATAGGCGGGCACCAGGTCCGGCGGGAGCACAGGGCCGTTGGGAAAGGTGAAGCTGTAAGGAAGTGAGTGTTAGAGGGGAAGGCAACCGCAGGGAGAAATGCATTCGAGGCCTTTCCGCATGGCCAGCCCGGTTCTGGGGTCGTGCATATCCTCCGCATAGGCGGCTTTGGGTCACTCCCGGGGGAGTCAGCAGGGAAGAGAACCCTTGACAAGCGTCCCCTGCAGCCCCAAGGTCGCTTAAAGGGTCTCCGGGGCTCAGGAGATGGGCGTCCTCCCAGGAATGGGAATTATTAATACACAGCTGTGAACACTCTTAGCTTCGGCCTGTCCCGTCCCTGGGTGGCCAAATGGTCCCCCCTAACCTTCCACCCCATTCATATGGAACCCACTTTTCCCCACTGCATCATCACCATCTCCTGTGGCTAAAGGACTAAAACAGAAAGGGAGCCGAGCAACTGGCAAGGGCGCAATGCGCCTGCGTATTCTCCGGCTCGGCCTTAGGCTGGAATCCCGCCCCATAGGCAGGCCTCCGGGTGACGTACAGACTGGGAAGGCCTATAACTATTGAAGAAGACACCTAGGAAGCCGCGTTCTCAGGGCTCCGGTAGCTCGCCGTGATCGTATAGTGGTTAGTACTCTGCGTTGTGGCCGCAGCAACCTCGGTTCGAATCCGAGTCACGGCATTGTGGGAACAATGACACGGCAAGGAGCCTATCTTTTTAAATTCCTTTCTTTCCTCTGTCGATAATGTTTTATACATATCACAGTTTATTTCACTTTTCGAGCCCGTCTTTTTAAATTCCTTTCTTTCCTCTGTCAATAATGTTTTATACATATCACAGTTTATTTCACTTTTCCTGAAATAAACCATTGCGCATCTCTACCTTGAAAACTGAGTCACCTCTAGGATAGCTGTCTCCAGTAATTGCCATTTAACCCTCGGAATACAGGTTCAGAGCAAACAGTCCGAAAATCGGTGTGTAAAACATTCTCCTACACCAGCAAAACCAGCGCCCCCTGGCCTTGCGATGTTTTTTCCCTCTTCATGAATTTTTTAAAAATTGGGTTGTTCATTCTTAAATAGGAAATACATGTGCACAAGTCCAGCGAAAAGTAAGTCTCCCTCTCATTTTTCACCCCATCAACCAATTATTGCCAGTTCCCAGTATATCTTTCCCTGACGGTCGTTGTATAAACAAACACTTACACATGTATGCAAACATATTCCCCCGGGCTTCTTACAGAATACAAATGACCTCTTCCCTTCTTTCCCCTCTCCCCCAGAAGCCAGACCGAACTTCAGGTGATAGATTTGCACGGGTAGGCAATCTACCTTTACACGGAGGAGTACCCACAACCGGAGGGGATTTCCACCCACCCTGATCCTGTCCTTTTTCTCTCCAGGTTCTGGCTCCCCGCTGGCCGGTGGCGGGGTGGGAGACTTTTGGGTTGGTCAGCTAGGGCAAAAGGATTCCTTACAGTGCCCATAACAATCTTTGAGTTGGAACCTGGGCTCTGTTGGAAAGCAATCCTGTTTTGATTTCAGGCTGGAAGGGCAGGGAAGTGTGTGGGGTTTGGAGTTGGAAAGAGGGACTTGACTTGGTAATCCATTTAGAGACCCTATACTTCCATCTTTCCCCAATCTTATTGTCAAGATCACAAACCACTGACGTTAGAAAATTCGAGTTAATTGAAGGCAGAACTGAATCTTACTGTGTGTGTTCCAAGCATTCAGCCTCTCTAAATATTTGAACAGAGGTTTCTTATGGAGTCTGTAAAGGAGTGAAGTGGCTCAGTTTGCTTTAAGTTATATTCTTTCAACATGGAAATGTTATTTTCAAATTAAACAAATAAAAAATTTTGCCCAAATGAAACTCCATCTACATCCAGAACCTCCAACAGAGTGCATATGTAAGTGTACTAGGATATGTGTGTCCTCTTAAGGTTGTGGACAAAGATGGGCCCAAGGCAAAGAAAGGACCAGACTAGGAAGAAGGCAAACTCAGAAGAAATCTAAGGTCAGGACAGGACTAGCAAGCATCCAAAGTCAGGCAACAGAAGTGAGGAAACCCCACTTAGTAAGAAAAGTAAGGGGTAAGGATTAGGCCATGGGCGTGCACAAATTTAGGAGGTTGAGAGAGGAAGACAGGATGTGGCCTGAGAAAAAGGAAGAGAAGAAAACAGTGCCATTTTACAGAAAGCTTGAGCAAAGGTTTCAAGCACAGAGGTCAGCAGACTCGGATGAGGAGAAAGAGGATTGAGACAAAACTATTGGGTTTGACACTTAGAAGTCATTATTGATTTTAAAATGAGAGCAACTGGGCAATGTATATCAAGAATCAGGAAAAAAAAAAGTGTACTCTTTGCCCCAATAATTCCACTTTTGGGAATCTTGCCAAAAAAAAAAAAATCCTAAACTTGGAAAAGTTATCTATATAAAGATGTTTATTACAGAGTTACTAGAAGGGAGAAGAATGGAAATAGACTAAACACTCAACCAAAAAAGAAAATGCTTAACTAAATTAAGGTATATTCATTTGATGATCTATTAAACAATAATTTTTAAAGTATAAAATCAACTTTTAAATATCATTACCAACTGAAAGGAGTAAGATTCCCTTAAAGAAATGACTGATTACAGTTCTGCAGCAGGGGAAGTACAAGTTGAGTCTGGAATATCTTGTGTAAGAAAGCAAGTAAGCACTTAAAGATTGATGGAATCAAGTAAAAAGGACACAGAAACCTTCTGAAAGGGCTCCTATTGGACAAATTTGGAATAATTTGAGCATCAAAATGAATATTGATAGTAATGGATTATGTCACATTGAATAAAAAAAATTTTTTGAGACTATGAGAGAGAGAAGAAGAAAGGAGAGAAGGAGGAAGAACTTTTCTTTACAGAAGAATTCCAGATAACAAATGCAGAAGAAATGACAGAACTAGAGAGTTACCATTTTGCAACCCCAGTGTAATAACAAATGTAGGCATAGATCATCATGGAAGCTAAAACCACAGGGTAAAACATTGTTAGGAGCTAATAGATAAAAGGTCTTGGGACATCACACCAGACAGAACTTGCTTTAAGTTGTAAAGTGTAGAGATCTGATGAATTCCAACTTAATCAAGTGATCAAGCCTAGTATCACCAATGAAGGGACAAATGTGCACTACTGGCCTGCCACTGTGACACACTGACTAGGAAGTCCACAACATCCTCTATGTAGTGTTCTTTTCAAAACTGAAAAAGTCTTCAAAAATATTTAACCCGAATCTAACCATGAGGAAACTATGGAAAAATCCAGAATGGGCAACATTCTACATGGCAACTGCCCTAGGCACTTCAAAACAGTCAATGTCATGAAAATCAAACTAGCGACCATAAAATGGGGAGTTGATTAAAAGAGACTAAAAGAACTTAAACAAATGCAGTGGGTAACTTTGATTAAATCCTGAATTAGGGAGAGTATATATATATATCCCTAATTTCTGGAATATATATATATATATATATGTATCTCCTGCCATGTAATATAAAAAATAGAGGCATTTATGGCTAGATTTTTTTTCCAGACAGCCCTTGTATATATATAACATTTTGAGAGAAAAATAGGAAAAAATTAATATAGACTGTAGAATAGATAATACTATTATAATGATCTTATGGCCCTATAAAAGAATTTCTCATTCTTAGGAAATGGCTGCTGAAGTATTTAGAACTGAAGTGTCATGATGTTTGGAACTTGCAATCAAATGGTTAAGGAAAAAAAAGAAAAAAAGAGAAAATATGGCAAAATGTTAAAAAGTAGTGAATCTACTTTGAGCTCTTCTGTAGCTTTGAAATTTTTTGAAAAACTTGGAAGAAAATAAAAATTATGTAACAAAAATGGGGAAATGATGCAATGTTAAGTAAAAAGAACGACACAATTGTATATAACACAATTATAGCTATATAAAATAAGACCAAGGAAAATGACTTTTATTCATTTCAACATTTGTGAAGCTCCTGCCACATAACAGGCTCTGCACAAAAGGATGACAACACCTTGGTCCCTTCAGAAGCCTGATTCTGCTGTGTAATGCTTTACATGCTTAACGTGCAAGACTTTGGGTCTGCTCAGTTCCAGCCACCCCTCCGAAGAGCTTTGCTATGAGAGCCTCACCTCTGTATCATTGGTTCCTAGCAAGGTGCTTGGCCCCAGGAAGTGCTCAACAATGACTGCTTCCAGGAGCTTACACTCTGGTGGGGCAGAAAAAGTGCATTAACAGATCATTTAAAACAAGATTAAGTACATGGTGTACATAAGGTATTATAGCTTTTTAATTATTATTTGAACTCTACCTTTATGATATCTTCCCCTTTCTACTCTTCACCACTATGAATCCTCCCCTTCTTTGTGGCATTCTGATTCCCACCTCAAAGCCTTCATTCCGCGCATGCTGACCTCCTAGCTTGGAATTACCTTTCACCTGTCCAGATACTACCCAGCTGAGGTCTACCACCTCCATGCAGTCTGTCCTCTTTTGTGGAGACTTGATTGATTCTATTCCTCTGAATTGTCACCTATACTTCTTAAACATATGTGGCTTCATTTGACACCTTCCATTGTAAGCATTTTACAGTTTTCAAAGTCTATTCATATCCATCATCTTCCCTAATCCTCATTTAACAGTCATCATGCCCTTTGCAGATATAAGGATACGGAAGATCAGTGGCATTAAGTATCTTGCCCAGAGATCTGGTTAGAGCCTGCAACTATTGGACTCTGGAGTCAGGCACCTGGTGATTGAGACCCTCCAATACAGATTAACTGAACCATTCTTCTGGTATTTATTGTCTCTATGTCAATTTTTAAAGCTGCTTATTTTTATAATGTGCACATTATTTTCTCTATATGCTTCATGAAACCAGGCAGAATATCAAATGTTTCAGTATGTCCTACGGGCCTGCTACTCAAAGTGTACGGGGCGGGGGGCGGGGCCAGCACATCTGTATCACCTGGGAGCTTATTAGGACTACAGTCTGGGACTCCACCCAGCTAGACCTACAAAATCAAAAACTGCAATTGAACAAGTTCCCCAGGAGATTCGTGTTCACATTGAAGTCTGAGGAGCTGCATCCTGTAACACCAACTAGAATATGCATAAAGCAGAAACTCAACAAATATTTTGAGACTTGGGGACCTAGGAATCCTGGGTTCTCAGTTTTGCCATCACATCATTCTCTACTCTCCCAGCTTTGAGCTCACTTCTCTTGGGGTCCTCACGTGGCTCTTTGCTCCCTCAGAACCTAAGCGTGAGGAAGGCACTGAAGCAGTGCCCAGGGGGATGATGGTGAAGTGAAGCAGCTACCTTTCCAGCAGAGCCAAAAGCAAATGTTGGCATCTGCTTCAGGGCGACAACATTGCTGGGGAGAAATTGGCTTTACTTCCAAGGCCAAAATGCCTATTGCTTGAGCATCCGAGCATCAAGAGGATAAGAGATTTGTGATAGACAACACTGGAACCGTTTCCAGACTTGATTTATTGATTTGTCTGTTTCTATTCTGTCACTAACCTGATTGACAATGAAACCCGGGATGTGACTTGAAAGGATTTCTGCGTGTGCGCGAAGCAGTCCAGGATCGGTAGGCCTGCTCAGAGCTGGTGCTCCCGTGCACCGAAGGCGTTTGTTGTGGATGCAAGAGCTGTTTGCTCATGAGGAGGGCGTGTGTGGAAACGACATGGGAGAAGTGGGTGCTTCTAGTCTGGAGAGTTGGTTGTCTGTGATGGGGGATGTGTCTGCCTGGCTTGGGAAGCTGTGTGGGTCCGAGTCTGTGAGGCGCGAGTAGTGGGAGGGGAGGAGGTAAGCGGGGCTCTCACGGTAGCACGAGGGAGCAGGTAGGTAGTAGGAGCCGCCCCTTTCCTCGCGCTCCCTAGCTTTTCCTCCCAGGATACCACTTCCCAGTTGGGTAGGGGCCCGAGGGCCAGGGACCCTGGAGTCGGAGGGCTGCCCTCTTCGTGTCCCCCGCTGGGAGCTGGGGAGAGAGAACAGATGAGAACAGGTGCGCCCCCACACAGGGGCAGGCGTGGTGACACGTGGCCGATTCATTTTCAGTCCAGCAGCGGCGTCCCCTGCCCTGGGGCTGCCCACTTCACTCCTTGTGAGCCCACACCGCGGGGAGCCCACGGGCCCCCTCTCCGCTGGGGCGGGGGTGTGTCGACCCTGTTAGGGAGCGGAACCCCGCCCCTCCCTTGTTACGGACGAGCCCCGCCCCCTCCCGCCGCCCAGCGGAGCTCCGCCCCCCACCGCCCCCTCCGCGCCGCCCCGCCGGACCACAGCGCTCCCCGCGCTCAGTCTGGCTGGCCCCATGTTACTGAGCGGAGCTCCTCCGGCGGGCTCCGGCCCAGGGCCGCGGGCGCAGGGCAGCGCAGGGGGCGGCCCGGGGGGGTCGCGCAGGAGCGCCGGGGGTGCAGGAGCTGGCCCAGGAGGGAGCGGCAGTGGCGGAGTGGCCAAGTGGCTCCGGGAGCACCTGGGCTTCCGTGGGGGGGGCGGCGGCGGAGGTGGGGGCAAGCCGGCGCCCCCTGAGCCGGACTACCGTCCCCTTGTACCCTCCCCGGCTGCACCCCCCGCGCCACCCCCGGATATCCTGGCCGCCTACCGGCTGCAGAGGGAGCGCGACTTCGAAGACCCCTACTCCGGGGGGCCGTCCGGCTCCTCTGCCCTAGCTACCCCCGCAGTTCCCGGCCCCACGCCGCCTCCACGCCACGGCTCGCCCCCCCACCGCCTTATTCGGGTCGAGACCCCTGGCCCCCCAGCGCCCCCGCCCGAGGAACGGATCTCTGGACCTCCCGCCAGCAGCGACAGGGTGAGTGCCGCGCCGGGAGGTGGGTGTCCAGGAGGAGAGGTGGTTGGAGGTCTACAGCTTTGGAGAGGGACAAAGGTGGCCTGGCCGGGACCGGGCCCCTCAGTGTCACGGTTCCTGGCAGACACGATGTTAGTCCCTGACCCCGGGGCTCGGAGCCTTCATCCACCTTTGTTCCGATTCTGGACCTACTAACCTGGGACTTGCGCCCCAAACTCTGCCTCTTTCCCCTATTATCGCCCCAGGACTTGGTGACCTTCCCCCGCCAGGGCTCTGATCTCCTGATGGCAGCCCCCACCCCCACCCCCACCCCCCGGAGCCTAATCGGCCAGCCTTTTTCTAACGGGATTTGAGCCCACGCAGTGCACCCCCACCCCTTTTGGCTTTTCTGCCCTCTGGAAGCTGCAGCTCACTGCCCTTTGATCTCTGACCCCTCTCCCCCTGGGGCAGAGCCTGTACAAAGCTCCACTACTCCTCTGGGAGCCGAAGCATAATTGCAGATGCTGAAACCCCAGGAAAGAGGTGAAGGCTGGGATGTCTCCCTGTGGACACAGCAAGAGCTGGCCTTGCCTCACCCAGTAGTACTGGAGCAGGGTGAACTGTTGTTCTCTGGAAGCCAGAACAGGCAGTATGCAGCTCTGCACCAAGGATGCTGACCCCTGAGATCCAGGCAGGCCCACTCCTGTACTCCTTCCCTTGTCCCCGCAGGTGTGGGGACAGTTAGGTACTCAGAACTTGTTGCCCAGAAGGAGCTAAGCAGCTGAGCTCACTTCTCCTCGCCTTTCGGCCTCTCCTTTACGGGTTCCATTCTGAGAGAGACCAGAGCCTTTGTGGATCTGCAGGCTTGGGGTAAGAAAGAAAGCCAGGCACTCACTGTACCTGAGAACACCGTCTGTGCCTCAGAGGGCCCTGTTGGAGAAGCCACCTCCAGCTCAACCCCAGTTCAGCCTTATTTCTCCTTGATAGCTGAAAGCTATCCCCAGGTCCCTCTAGCCCTAAATTCTATGACAATGACTCTGGGCCACTCTGGTCCTGTTGTGCCGCCTCACTCGCCCCTGGGACCTCAGCTCTGGGGCTGGCTCCCCTCTCCTCAGCAGAGAACACAATTTTATTGGATTGTGGAGGGCAAAGTTGCTGTCTGGAGCCACTGGCTCCAGGGTTGAGGCTTTTAGCCAAGAGAGCGCCATTCTTCCTAATTTCTTGGATAAGAGAGATGCATGTTTCGGTCAGAGCAGAAGCCTCAGGAATGTGAATGATTTTTCCCCTAATTCCCGCCATGGGGCATGGCTGCCCATTCTGGGCTAGGATCCTTGGCCTGCAGAAGGAGGTTGTGCTTTCTTCATACATCTTTGGTCTCCTCTCCTTCCTAACTGTCCCCTGCTGTTGAGTGATACCATGGTGGTGGTGGCAGTGAAGCAGAGGGAGTGTTAGGCCTTGTTCTTACTATTGACCAGTTAGTCTCCTCCTTCCTGACCACTGCTCATTGGCATGCAGTCCTGAGTGCCCCCTGGCCCTCCTCCTCTCTTTATTGTCTTGGAATGGCCTAACAGGCTGCCCACCAAGTCATGGGCTCCTCCAGGACAAGGACCGTGTCCTCTTCATGTCTGTGTCTTCCAAGTGATTGACACAATGCCCAGCCTAAAGAGGGGTGCATAAACACATCCTGAATGGTGACTGCCCATCATCAGAGTGGTCCAGTGTCAGAGGTTCCCCTAACTACAGCTTTCCTTGTGCATTTCCCCACAGAGACCTCCCAAAGAAGGGGCTTTGCCCACACAACCATGCAGAGAGATCCACACTCTTCTCAGGGTATCCATGCCTCAGTCTGAGTTGGCTCTGTGATCTGTGGGCTGTTCAGACCTTGGGGGCCAAGAGGAGTTTAAGTCCTTTGTTAGCTGCAGAGTTAGGAATGAGATCCTAGGAGCCACACAATCTGGTTTCTTTACCTGGGTGTGATGAGAAGGATCCAGAAGGCCATCCAGGTTGGCTCAGGGGTAGGGATGCTGTCTCCGGGGACCCTGCCTGACCTGGGACCTCCCACCATTCAGAGAGAGCAGCTCTACCCCTTTAGGAGCAGAGTTTGGGGAATCCCAGACTCTTCCCTTAGGAAGAACCCAGATGAGGTACCTGAGCCCCTTACCCTAAACTCAAGTGCCATCATATGCTTGCACGGCTCATACAGAGTTGCTGCCCTTGGCTGGTGAGATGGCCTGATCCTAGCCCTGAGGCTGTCCTGACCTGGTGTTTCTGTCCTGTGTGACTGCTTTCTCCCTGTTCTCTGTTTCCCCTCCTCTCAGCCCTTCAGGTCATCTTGGCTTGTTGTTTTGGGGACACTTCCTGAGGTAAGGTGGGGCCGGGGACCAGGATGTGCCTGGGGTTGGCCAATTTCTCTCCTAGAGCCCAGTGACTCGTGCTGGGTGGGTCAGAACCCTCTGAGAGAGGCTAAGTCATGAGGTTTGATAAAATGGGTGGAAATGCTTCTGTGATGAGCCAGAGAGATTGAGAGGAAATAGCTCAGTGAGTGTGGGGCAGGAGAGAATGGGGACTTAGATAGGACCGTGAAAAGCCCAAGGGGTCCAGGACCATTAGTCTTCTCTCTATGCAGGGCTCTGGCTACTAGCCCATCCTGAGACCTACTGCTGCAGTTGGCAGGGGTACAGGAGTGGCCATCTGGGCAGGCCTGGCAGGGCAGGTGTGGGAGCAGCAGGAGCCACACCCTGCACCCAGTGGGCAGACAGAGCCTAGCCATCTGGCTGCAGGAAGAGCTCCCTTATGGTGCTGGGCCCTATCTGGCTGCCAGGCCATGTCCTGGCGAGGAGTTAGAGACCTGGGCCTTCCCTTGCTTTGCTTCCTTTTCTCAGACCTTCAACAGGAAAAACCTGGTCTAGCAAAGGGGAATGGGATGGGAAAGGGGCCCTGATTGGATGAAGCTTTGAGCTGCCCGTGACTGACCATCTGCACAGTGTGTCTTTTGCCTCCATCATTCCAAGGTGTGTGTGTGTGTGTGTGTGTGTGTGTGTGTGAGTGTGTGAGTGTGAGTGTGTGTGTGTGAGAGAGAGAGAGAGAGATATGATGTGAACTACAAGAAGTCAGGCACCCTGTATGAATTAAAACTAGGGCTCTTGTTCTTAGCTCATGGTGGGGCTTCTGGGATTCTTGAACCTCCAGAAATTGGGCAGATAGTTGGGTACATGAGCATTTTTCTGGGAAAAGACTCACAAATCTCAGATTCTCATAGGCGTTCACAGGGCCTAAAACATTAAGACCTGTAAAAAATAACTATACCACATGGACTTGGATCCTCTAGGCCCAGATTTTGGAATGAGTGATCAAACGGGTAGGAATAGGATAGTAAAGTGAAGGAGATAGATGAGCGTCCAAAGTCAAACAAGACATGCCTGCCCTGGGGTGAGGAGGGTGGGTAACCAGCGTTCACTGAGTGTTTGTTTATCATTAAGTGACACCTAGGCACTGAAAGGGACTCACTACCCAGAAGGTCTGGTCCTTGACTTTTTTGAGTTTGCTTATTTGGTTTAATTTTCCTTTTATGACTTCCATAGAGTCTGGAGGTCTGGTCTGTTTATCTCATACATGTCCTCCAATGGAAGTAGAGGGAGGAGAAGAGAACAGACCAGATCAATGGACCTTTGTAGACTGGTTAGACCTCTTAAACCTTTGTGGCCTGGGCTGGCCCTCTGTGCTGCTGTTTGTGCTTCAGGGAGGGCTGACACCTGAGATTTGTGGGATTGTGTGGCAGACCTGTCCACTCTACCCTCACACTGTAGCACTCACTCCCCCTAGAAGACAGCTATGGCTTGTTGGCTTGCCCAGTGACTCAGTGACACCTCAGCCCTGGGGCTCCACCCACTGGGAGACAGGAACAGCTGGGAATGCTGTAGACTGTGGATAGGAGCAGCTAGCTGGGCCCTGGGCTTGGAGGGGATACCTGTGGCCCACTCCACAGAATGAGTGTGATATGATATGAGAGCAGAGGTGGGGGGCCCATCCCTGTATACAGTGAGCCTGTGGTACCCCCAAAGCCTGGGGCCCACACATGAGGCTTCATGGCACTTCAAGGCACCTCTGTCTTTTGGAGCTTGTTCTGTGTCTGTCGTTGTGAGCTCCTGCAGGATGCAGGAATTTCTTTTCATCTTTAATAATACAATGGCAGGTATTTACTGAACACCTTCTTGGGCCTGGTACCATTTTGAAGTGTCTGACATCTATGAGACCAGTTGATCCTTATAACAACCCTATGAGGAAAATTCAGTTATTATTTCCATGTTGTACATAAGGAGACTGAAGCACAGGAATGTTGAGTCACACTTGGATGGTTTCACAGCTAGTAAGTAGGAGAACCGAGGTTCACAGCCAGGCAACCTGACTCCAAACTGGTTGCCAGCACCATGTCAGGGGACCCTTGCACTTAGGGAGAGGAGCCCTGCAGAGAAGAGATACTCACTAAGCATCTGCTAGTGAGCAAGGAGCAGGGGGCTCTTAGAGAAGGAATGAGGAATGCATTCTGTGCTGAGTTCACCAACTGAATGCTCAAGGCCGTCCCTTGCCACCCAATCTCCAGGTAGCCGTAGATACACCTTATAAGAGTTTTAAAAGGGTTGTCAGCATTGATTGCATGTCTGTGATGTTTGAATGTTTTATAAGCATGACAGTGCTTTGTAATTAGAAAAGGGTAATAACAAATTTGTTTCATGTTCAGGAGTTTCCCTGGCAGATAAAATTGGGAAAGACATTCCCATAAGTGGGAACAAAGGGTGCAAAAAGTTCGATCTCTGGGAAGGTAAATAGTGTACCCCCAAACTGACAGAAGTAAAGGGATTTCATGGCCAACTACTTTGACCAAATGCTGATTTAAACAAAATTGACTGCTTTCTTTGCTGCAGGACTTACCAGACAGAGCCTTTAACATCTAACATATATTTTAAATGTACAAATAGATGGGAGAATGTGTTACATTTCCCAGTTTTTCTGGAAAATCTGTGGCAAGGCACTGAGAGTCAGCAGACCTGAGTCTTATCTCTACTGCTACAAGCTATGCACCCTGGACGGGCACCTAAACACTGGGGCCTGAATGCCTGAATATAAGAGAGGATCATCAGGGCTAACCTTTATTGAGCACTGACTTCGTGCCAGCCTCTGGACCTTTACATTCATTGTCTGCTTCTCAGTCCTATGAGGTACTAATACCATCCCCCTTTTACAGATTAAAAAACCAGAGGCTTGCAGACATTAAATGTAAACTAAGGAAATGGAAGAAAGGGGCAGTGGTAGATTTGGGGGGACATTGCAAAACCAGATCCTGTGATGCCTACCCCTTTGCTCCCCCTGGACTCAAAAGCCCCAGGAGGGGCAGGGTGTTGTCAGGAACTCAGTAGCAGGGCCCAGCTGCAGAATGGAAGGTCGAACCAGATGGTGGGCCTGCCAGCCACCTCAGGAGAGAGTCAAAGCTGCCTGCTGCTCTGGGAGGGGCCCCGCCCAATTGGAACAGCCATAGGAGCGGCCCCTAAAGCACCCTGCTGGATGATAGGAAGGAGGGGGATAGGGTTGGCAGGAGGCATGGGGACAAGGGGACCCTCTGGGCAGCAGCTTCTTACAAACTAGTTTGGAAATCGTTCAGCATTTCACTTCTACCAGAGGGCTTGCCTCAATATCAGCCCTGGCCTTAATGCCTTCCCTGTGCCTCCCTTCTTCCCTTGAGCCAGAGGCTTTGATCCCCATTCCAGTGTTGATTCTCCTGACAGCCTGCTCCTACAGCTGGTATAGTTGGTCAGAGTTCAGATGAATTGGGGATCTGAGAGTCTGTGTGATTCCAGAAGATGGAACCTGGGGAGAAGGAGGCTTTTTGAGCCTCCAGGGAATGTGCACTAAGCACCCTCCATGTGCCAGGCCCTGTGATAGATGCATTGTACAACAGTGAGCACATCAGAGTTGGATGAAGGGCCCATATTACAAAATAAATGGTAGTACGGCAAAGCTGTTGGAAGCCTAGAGGGGCAGCTTCCCTCAATGAGCAGTTTTCCCTCCTCCTCATGTAACCTAGAAGCCACTGGGAAAGTAAGCCTGGCCTCTGACAGGGGTCTTGTATGCCCAGGACAGTTGTCCATCCTGTCAGGCTTCCCAGCAGGCATCTTTCCTGCTGCTCCTGCTCCTGCCTCCCAGCTCCGTGGGTGGCTTCTTTGGGCAGCCCAGCTCTGGGTTGGGGGCCGGGGCTTCCTGGAGCAGGGTGTGGAGCCAGGAATGGAATAGTGGAGCCATTGAGCTGCCACAGAGCTTTCACTGGGTTGCCCACAGGCACCAAGGGCTGGCGCTAGGGATGCCCATGCCAGCCTGGGAGGGGTCGCAGCTCTGGGCACCGGCCCAGGACTCTAATGGGAAAGGCACTGCATGCAGCTCTAACCAGGCTTGGTGAGAGAAGGTCTAGGGGTGGCGGGGGTCTCTGCAGGGTTGAGGGGACTGGCACTTGAGCCAGGTGCTTCTGCTCACTGAGCAGCTTCTGGGGCACTAGGTCTCCCTGTCTGACTCCTGCACCACCACCACTACCTTACCCAGATTTATGCCTCCTCCCTTTTCTAAATGAACAAGAAAATGTGCTTCCTTTGTCCATTCTTCCTGTTTTATATAAACTGATTAAACAAATATTTACTGAGCATTTTCAGGCACTAGGAATTTAGCAATAAACATGGTTCCTACCCTCAGGAGGTTCACAGCCTGCAGGAAGACAGACCATTAAACAAGTATTTACTACACATGTGATAATAACACAGCACAGAGGCACCTAACCAGACCTGAGGGGAGAATGGAAAGGCTCTCTGAAGAAAGAAGAGAATCTGATCCAGGCAGAGGGGAAGCCTTTGAGGTGAGAAAGAGAGCATAGAGCTTTCAGGTAGCAACGTGATCTGAGGTGGGTAGAGAGAAACAGAAGAGGAAAGTGGAATCATTAAATCTCTTTAACTGTGGACTTTGTATTTTAGGCACTAGAGAGCCATTGCAAGGTTTGTGGATAGGATAGAATGTTCATTGATTCAGTTACTGTTGAGTAGCTGCCATGTGTAAGTGTGAGGCTGGGTGCCAGCTGGGCTGGGTACTCAGCAGTCTGGCTCCAGAGCCCCCTTGGTCAAGTGGGTGGGTCTGTGGGTGCCAGTTGGCCTGGGAGGAAGCAGCTTGGGGTGGGAGCCGGGTGAGCAGAGTTCTTTTCTCTACTTCCTGGAGGAAGGAGGATGAGGTGTGGTGGGCTCCAAGGGAGATAGGTGGTGATCTAGGAGAAACATTTTTCTAGTGCCTACTGTGAGCGAGTGCTTATTGGAGCTGGGGAGACAAAAATGACACAGAGCTCCAGGCTTGTGGATGAGCTGGTGGTGAGGATGGGAGGATGTGAGATGGCGGTCTTAGAAGCAGGCAGCTACTTGAGGGAGGGTAGGTTGACTGGAATGGGTAGGAGCTAAAGGAATGAAGGATGAGATGGTAGGAGCCTTTGAGACAGGCTTCAAAGACCCTGAGAGGGCCTTGCAGGCATCCGAGAAACATGCAGAAGGTGTCTCCAAGGTGGAGAGATTCCTTTTTCCATCTCTGCCTTGCTAGGGGTCCCAGATCTTCTAACCCAGGCCAGGGAGGTCACCCCCACAGTCCTGATCTGTGGGATCTTGGCCCAAAACCAAAGCCTAGGCCAAGGATCCAGGAGAGGCAGGAGTGGCCCCTCCCCATGCTGCTGGCCCCAGAGCCACCTCTTATCAACTCCTGTCAACCCACTGTTGCTCCCCTGAAGGGCAGGCAGCCCTGGTGGGCTGGGTTCTGTCTCTGCCTCATCCAGTCCTCCCTGCCCTCCCCGCCAGGAGCCTGTGCCTAGCTTAGAGAAAGGCTCTATTGTCCTCGGCTGCACCCCACCCTGAGCACCTTGAACTCCTCTGCAGGGTGTGTGGCTTGTGTTTTCCTCTGCCTGACTGGGAGCAGGGACAGAGGGGTGGCCATGAGCCACTTGTGTGGGAGAAAGCGTGGGATGTGGAAGGCCAAGGTGAGGCCTTTCCTGTTTCTGTCCTCCAGGAGCCCAGGGGATTTCAGGAGAACCCACATTCTAGATTTCCTCATGGCTGTCATAAGGTTGTCTTTCTCCTGGGACAGCCAAGATGCCCACTGGTGACAGCATGATTTTCTACAAAGGGCATAGGCTCCCATCCTGGTTCCTCCACTTACATGGAATGCTCTTGGGCATGTTGTTCCCTACTTAAAATGGGGATAATAATAGCTACATGTGATGACTGTTGTGCAGATAAACGAGCAGAGCTGTGGCATAAAGTGAGGGCTTAGCCTTTCCATCCTTGATGGTCAGCAAGTCTTTGTTTGTCTGGGGACACACTGGTAGACATGAACCAAGCTAATCTGCAAGTTGCCTCCTGTGCCCTGCCCGTTCTTTGAACTCTTCCAACACTTTTGTAACCAGTTCTCCAAATTAATCCCCTTCTTCTGTTGAACCACCTGGTATAGGCTCTTGTTCTGCCTAGACCATGACTGAGCGGGCCTTACAGCCTGGAGCCTCCTCCTGGCCACTTAGCCTAGAAGATGACCCAGAGGCACAAAATTAATAGAAAAGAAAGCTGTACCACTCTTTGGCAGCCTATTGAGGGACCCCTGCAAAAGAGGAGCCAGAGTTTGTTCTCATCTAAGCTTAGAATCTGCCCACGGGTGCCTAGGACTCCAGGTCTAAGGTGGCCGGTAGACAGAGCATCTGGGAGAAGCAGAGTACTGTCTCTCAGATGTCTGAAGCCTGTTCTTTTCCCATAGTTGGCAATCCTAGAAGACTACGCAGACCCATTTGACGTTCAAGAGACTGGTGAAAGCCCAGCAGGAGCTCCAGGAGCCCCAGAGAAGGTCCCAGAAAATGATGGCTACATGGAGCCCTATGAGGCCCAAAAGATGATGGCTGGTGAGTGACAGAGTCAGGGAGAGGGATTAGAGCGGGTTGCTCCCTGAGGCCTGGGTATCTGTAGGATAAGCTCTGGGACCCACAAGTCTCAGAGCTAATATCTTGATCTCCAGAAAATATGGAGAATGCCTTTGCTGGCTCCTTGGTGAAGGTGGCCACTGCCTTCAAGTCACTTTGGAGAAGAAGCTGTGATTTGTGGTGCCTGAGACTTGAGGTGGTAGAAAAGGCCACACAACCAACGGTCAGACAGATAAAAGTACGTATTTGGGATAGTCAGGAAGGGCAAGACTATGGAATGGACCAGGGGTCATTGGTTCCAGAAAAAGAATCACTCACTAGCTTTAGCGAACTGGTGAGTTTGAAATGATGTGACGTCAATGTGAAAGCTCTTTATGGCAATTGAAGGTACGTGATTGCAGATATAATGCCTCTGAGATCTGAGACTGGGAGAATAGTACAGGGAGCGAGGGCATGGAGACATGAGTAAGACCTGGACCCAGGGAACAGAGGCCAAGAAAGGACCCAGGGAGAGACCAAATGGGGGCAAGCAGCAGGGAGGACAAGGGTCAGTCAGTCTAAGGCCGGGCCCCAAGGCAGGGTGAGAGGAAGCTTTCTTCAGGGGCAGATCAAGTTGGTGCTGGGCATACAGGAGGCGAGATGAGAGAGGCCAAGAGGGGCAGAGAAAGGCCTTGAAGGTTGGAATGAAGCATGTGGACTTGCACCAAAAGAGGAGGGGAGCCATTATGGATTCTAGAGCAAGAAGGAACAGGACAAATACGTGTTTTAAGAGGATTACTGAGCCTTGGTGTATATGGAACAGACTAGAAGAACTGGGCATCAGAAAGATGAGTTAGTGGGCTATTGTGGAAATTACTGAGGCTTTAAAGGAACCAATAATTAACACCTCTTTCTTCCCCTTTGGAGCTGGAAATAATTGAGAAATAAAATCAAGGAAACAGACAGATGGAGATAACAATTTCAGCTTGATTGGAGAACATTAGTTAATGATATCACCCCAATGGGCTTCTTAATACTTCACTGCAGAATTAAACTTGCCTACTCAGAATTAAACTTGGGCAATGTAGGACAACTATAGACCCCTGCATGGGGGCAAGAGGAGAAAGAACCAGAATGTTCTCTTTCTGCAAGAAGGCAGATCTGAGAAAGAGAGTGCACATTTACTGCCTGATCAGATAAGTGGCTCTTCCTCCTGTGAGAGGTGGGTGAGGGGGCAGAAAGTGGTCAGGAGTGTTATTCCATGGCACCCATGAGACGGGAGCCTAGAAAAATGGAGATCACCCTAGCAGTAATCAAGATACGGACAGCCGAGGGTAAGAGTCATCAGGCACTGGCAGTGAACAGATGGGACTCAGAATGAAGGATGGCCAGGACCAATGAGAGCCGTGCAGTGGATAGAAATGCAGAAAGTGAGCGGGGGCTACCATATGTAGATCAGAGGGATGTGACCCCCCTAGGAGGTCCATGAGTGCTGTGGCATTGATGAGAAAATTTGTACATTTTTCTGAGGAGCTCCATAGCTTTTATCCGATTTTCACTGGGGTCAGTGATCTCAAAAAGAGAATCACAGAACAGACTAGAAGAAGTTTTGGGGAAAGTGGTGAGTTTGAAACATCCAAGTGAAACATCTTTTTAAAGCAATTAGAAACATAAAGGGTTCCATGAGACTGGGCAAGTAGCTTGAGGAGTGAGGGCCTGGAGAAGTGCATAGTAAGACTTGGCCCTGGGAAACAGGCCACGAGAGCATCCAGGGAGAGACCAGATGGGAGTGATCGGAGAGGAGGAGAGTCCTTGCAAAGGACTTGTCAAATGGGGACAGTTTCAAGGAGGGGGTCAGCCATATCCAAGCAACAGAGAAGGATTTTCTGACTGTGAAATGGTATCACTTGACACACAAGGAAATAAATGGAGCTGGTGGCAAAGAGGAGATGGAGTAGGAAAGGATCCTGCCTCAGTTTCCTAAATGTGTAAGCCTCAGGTTCCCAGTCCTTGCTGGCCATGACAGGATCTTTTTCTCTGTCTTTCACTCTGGTGACTCTCTGTCCTGCCTCTGTTGCGTCCCATGCTTTTGGAACCCCAGATGTGTTTTGAGGGAGAAGAGTCCTAGATGTGTGGCCACTGGGCTCCCCCAGAGCCAGCAGCATCTCCTCTGAAGGAGGGCTGACTCGTTGCTGGGGAGCACTGCCTGCCAGAGGAGTGGAGCCAGGCAGCCACAGCTGCTCTCACACCTCCCCTCCTGCCTTGCCCTGGCAGAGATCCGGGGCTCCAAGGAGACAGCAGCTCAGCCCCTGCCTTTGTACGACACACCCTATGAGCCAGAGGAGGAGGGGGCCACCCCAGAAGGTGAGGGGGCCCCTTGGCCCCGGGAGTCCCGCCTGCCCGAGGATGATGAGAGGCCCCCTGAGGAGTATGACCAGCCCTGGGAGTGGAAGAAGGAACGGATTTCCAAAGCCTTTGCGGGTGAGTCCTGCGTAGAGATGGTAGCTCTGCAGGGGTCTCTGAGCAGCTTTTGGGGCTCAGGAATGGAAGGAATGGAGCCCTAGGGCCAGGGGAGGCTCAGGAGCTGGGCTCAGGGGAAATGTAGTTAAGTCTGCACCACGGAGAGCCGTGAGTTGGGCAGTGTGGATGCAGCGCTGGGTGAAGGGTCAGGGAATGGGCACAAGAATGGAGGTGCCTCCCTGCATTGCCACCTCGTGGAGGCCAAGAAGCTTGGGCCACATCCGTCTTTTGGGGGGCCGGGTATATTTAAAAATAAAGAAGTTCCAAACAAAACGATAAAACTTGTGGCATATGTTAAATACTTACACTTAACAAAAGAAGGCATTTAACACTCCAGACAATGAAAATAGCTGTGTGTATAACCTCTAGAGATACCAGCCATGAGTTAGGGGGCTGTGTCTCCCAGTGGTAGGCCATGACAGACCAGGAGTGCATAGTCCCAGGAGATCTCTGAGAAGCAGGAACCAGTGGGGAGAGGGAGGCTGTGATGGATGAGGATCAGGCTCCTCCTGTACCAATCCCAGGCCATCCCCCAGCCAGAGTCTGCCATGGAGAGGTGTGTGTTGGTGGTTTGCGTGGGGAGCACAAGAGTCTAGAGTACAGAGAGGGCTTTAGCTCCTGGGTCCTTGATTCAGAGAGAACATAAAGGACTCAAATGCCATGAGATCTCATTCCCACTCCTATGTCCCCCACACTCCTCCTTGGGCAAGCGGCTCATCCTGGAGCTGGACCCAGCTCTTAGCTCAGTGTTCCCCTCCTCGGCAGCCAGACTGAGAAACCACAGGTTTCTCATTTGTTTCCTGTAAAGCACGCACCATCGAGGATGGGCCGTTTATCTCTAGAAGTCTTCTTGGAGAATCAATAGTGTTTGGATTGCTTAATGGGAAAATCTATGCTTGTCATTAGGAAACCTTGTTAGCAGTCCTACAGCCACCAGTGGCACCCCTCTCCTAATTGTGAAGGCTCAGGATTTAGGGTGTGTGTTGACCGGGGGTGTGGGGGGGTGAATTTCCATAAAAATCTGCTCCCACATCGGAGTATTCCTGGCAGCCTGAAGCTTGGCTGCCTTAGTTAGGCAAGGCTGGGGAACTAGGAGACTGAGGGAAGCTGGGTGTGGTGCTGGGAGGTGTGGGCAGCTCCTGGTCCCTCTTTGCCTCCTTTCCTGGTCTCTCTGGGCCCTGGAGGCTTGTGAAAGGTCAAATGAAGGGGACCCGCAGTACTGGCAGAGCAAGACCTGGCATCCTGCTGTTTGCCACCTGAGCCTCCCACCCTTTGACCTGGCCATCCAGGTGTGGTCAGTGTGGCTCTGCCCAGCGCCCTGAGTGTCCCATTCCCCATTCAGAAGCCACATCTGCCTTTGCTCTGACCCTCCTCCTTTCTAGGCTATCCTGTATCTTGGCTCTGGGTTTTGGTGTCTCAACCTCTGCCTCTCTCTGTCTCTGTCTCTGTCTCTGTCCCTGTCTGTCTCTCTTCTCCCTGCTGCTACTGGCTCCAGTTGACATTAAGGTCATCAAAGACCTACCTTGGCCTCCACCAGTGGGACAGCTGGACAGCAGCCCCTCCCTGCCTGATGGGGACAGGGACATCTCCGGTCCAGCCTCACCCTTCCCTGAGCCCAGCCTGGAGGACTGCAGCGGTGGGTCCTGTGGGGGCTTCTGGCCAGGGCGATGTGTCCTCTCACCTCTTGTGCCCTGTGGCCTTGGGTTGGAGGAGCTGAGAGGTGGGGGAGTGTTTGGAGAACCCAGAAAGAATGGAGGAAAAAGGAAGGGACAAAGTACACATTCTTCCCTCTCCCAAAGGTGTGGGGGAGGTGTCTCCTCCTAAGGGATGCCCCTTCCAAATAACTTCCCCACCATGCCACAAAAATCCACTATTCTAATTTACTTCTTTGGGTAGAGCTTTGCCTGACCAGATCCTTCAGTGATGCAGTAACTTCTGAGGTGGGGGTGATGCTAGCTAGCACAGGAAGTGTCTTAACTCCCCAAAGTAAAGCAAAGGATCTGATCTTGCATCTGGTATCTGAAAGACAGTAAGGGCTTGACAGTGCTGCAAGGAGAGGGGTCCAAGTAGGGAGAAAGAAGGCACTGAACACTTCGTCTATAATACGTTCAGTGTTACCCAGGATGGGCAGCCAGGGGTGTGTGCATGCATCTGCATGTGTGCACAGGCGTGTGCAGCTTTTTGTACATTTGTGCCTGAGTGTGAATATTTTGTAAATACAGGATGAAGAGGGCTTCTGTCGCCTGTGCATATGGACTTATGCCTGTGTGGCCCTCTGGCTTCAGCCCTCCTGAGTGCAGCCTCAGCAGTCAGGCTGCCCTGGTCTGGGAGGGTCCCCTCAGGCAGGAGGGGAGCCTGTGGGCAGCGACCTTGGGGGCGGGAGAGGGGCGGGCCGCTGGCGGCTTTGGGCAGGATTAGCCTGTCAGGATGGCACCGGGGGAATCGGATAATTGTTCTCCGATCGATAAGTCATTTCTACAGAATGGCTTGGCAGGGTGATTTGGAGAACGGTAATGAACTCTGAGGAGGAGAAAGAAACAATATTATCAGCGCCAAAGCCACCCTGAGGGGGATGGAATAGGGAAAAGCAGTCAGCTGCTCCAGAGGGAGAAGCTTAAGTGGTTTCTCTTGTTGCTCCCCTCCCCTCTTTTCCTACACTGTGGGCACTGGGAGGCCCTGTGTGGCACAGGAGGGCTGAGCCCTACTCCTACCTCCACCCCATCCCCCTCAGGGAGATGGACCCAGGACTGTGTCCCTAGAGCCACTCAGGCCCTTGAGCATGTCCTGCCCTTCCAGAACATGCCTAAGACCCCGTTTGGTAGGAAATGGGGGTGGGGCATTGGCTATTCTATAGGGCTCTACCTCTAGGGTCCTCAGAGTCTGTGACTGGAATATTCCCCACAGCCCAGTTTGAAGGATCTGAGAAGAGCTGCCTGTCACCCGGCCTGGAGGAGAAGGGGCGGCTACCCCCCCGACTCTCTGCAGGGAACCCCAAGTCAGCCAAGCCCCTAAGCGTGGAGCCCAGCAGCCCCCTGGGGGAGTGGACAGACCCAGCACTGCCTCTGGAAAACCAGGTGTGAGTGTCTGTGTCCAGCTGGGGACTTTTTCCCCTCCCGTCCCCTCCTGGCATTGGCTTGCCTGCAGGAGACACCCAGAATGGGTGGGCCCGGACAGCAAAGGACCCAGCAGAGATGCCCTCCTTCCTCTCTCTCATCCTCAGCTGGTACCATGGGGCCATCAGTCGAACAGATGCCGAGAACCTGCTCCGGCTGTGCAAGGAGGCCAGCTACCTGGTGCGCAACAGTGAGACCAGCAAGAATGACTTCTCCCTGTCCCTCAAGTGAGTGGGGCTAGTTGGCCGGCAGCTTTAGTTAGGATTAGCCTGTCAGGATGGCACCAAGGGGATTCAACGGGCAGACAACCACCAGGACAGGAGAAGACTCCAATGTTCTCCCCATGCTCAACCAACCTGGGAAGAACCCCATCCCCTGTGAACGTTTGCTGACTCTGGGCAAGGCCCTGAGGATCCAGAGAGGTCTGAGCTCAGCCCCTGCTCTCAAGAAGCTCAGAGTCCCTTGGTGCAAACAGTTGAACAACAATATCCAGCTCAGAAGGGTTCTGTCACTTACTAGCTATGTGGCCTTGACCCCCCCTTAACCTCTCTGGGCCTCAGATAAAATGGGGAATGATAATATCGACCTTATAGGGGAGGATTAAATGCTAAGTGCTTCCCATACATTTAACCATCATCATCATTAATAGAAGTCCAAGATGTTCTAGAAGCACAGGCAAGGAAATAGGAACTTTGCCTGAGAGGATCTACAGGGTGAGATGCTGGCTGGGTCCTGGGAGGTGGGCGGAGCAGTGGACACAAAGCTATTCTTGTTCACACCGAAGAAGTGGGCAGGAGGTCTGGGTGGAAGGGGCTGACAAATGCAGATCCTGGAAGAGGTCGGGGAGGCAATGCCCTGCTTGCCCATCATCCTTCCTCCTGGGGAGCAGATATGCACAGGTCAGCATCAGCCTCCCAGGCTCTCCTAGAAGGACTGCAAGTCCCCTCGTTGGCTCGTAGGAGTTCCACCTAGTAGAACCTGTGCCCCACGTGGCAGCCTGTCAGAGTGGTTTGTCCTGTCACATCCTCCAACTAATAGGGACTTGCACCACTCCCTACCATGTTTTCTGGGAGCATTAGAGTATATACCCTCGCTTCAAACGAATTCAATATATGGAAATATGAGACTACTAAACAGATACATTTGAAGATAATTATTCAACTTCACTAAAAGACAATGGGAAACCACCAGACTATAGTCATAACTTGAGTTTTAATTTTAGGTTTAATAAAACTTTGTGACTCCAGGCAAATCACTTAATCTCTCTGGGCCTCAGTTTCTCCATTTTGCAAAGAGTGTTGATGGTTACCTATTAGGTTTCTTTCAGCTCTCATACTCTGGGGAGTCTGCGAATTATCATAAAATCAAAGGAGCATTTAGGAAAAACTCATTTGTCAAAAATTTCATTTACATAATTTAAGGGATGTGTATTGCCTTAAAAATTATAGTTAAGATTCATAGAGCATCTATTATGTGCCACATAGCATATACACCATCTCCAAATGAACTACCATCCTGCAAGATCAACCGATTTTTTTATAAACAGAAAATAGATTTTCAAAGAAGTATGTGACTTGCTCAAGGCCACCCACTAATAAAGTTCCAAAAACAGGATTTGAACCCAGTTCAGTCTGACTCTCATAACCACATTACTCCATTGCACAGCTCTACCTCAGCCAAGTCCAGAACAGCTCAAGGGAGACAGCAGGGGTCTAGCACAGCAGAGCAGAGCCAAGCAAGCTGGGCCCTGCCTTAGCCTGGGGAGTAAAGTGGGAGGCAGGCCTGTGGACACCCGCTCCAGACTAAGCTGATCTGGCCCCACCAGCGTCTGTCTGGCAGAGCCTTGTTTGCATATAAATGGCTTCTCTAAAATGCAATTATGGTTTCTCTTCTCTCTGTAATGGAAGGGCTTTCACTGGTAATTAAACAGCTTCCTCCAAAAGCCAAACCAGCCCTGGCCCTGCGGCCCAGCTAGTCCCACCCCAGCTCCCGAGGGTCTGGCAAGGGTTCTCTTTGTCCTAATGGACCCTTGAGACTTTGTCCCGAGAGGTCAGTTATCAACTCCAGCCTCTGGCCATTGTTTCCCTTGGCCAGAACTTGTCCCTCAAGGAGAAGATACAATGCAGTTTTCAGGAGAGGTAATTCTCCCAAATGGACTGTGGGGAGGGAGCTATCCCCAAAATATAAGTGGCTGGGGGAAAGCAGGGCCCATGCTGCTGCCCACAGCCTTGGGCCTGGGCCTTGGCATAAGGCAGACAGGGCAGGGGGGACCACTCACTGCCTCCCTTCTCTACAGCCCCCAGGGGCTGTACATTTTCCACAGGCCCCTGACTCCTTTCCCCAGGGCCTGTGTGGTCACTATCAGCCCGTTATCTCAGACCTGCACATGAAGGATGGCCCCACACCCTGACACACACACACACACACACACACACACACACCCAGGCATGGGGCCCCCAGCAGGCTTTGGGACACTACCTGGGGAGAGGAGTGGAGGGAAGGATGGAGTTAAGGGCCTATTCTTTCCTCCCATTCCTTTCCTTTCCTTCAGTCACCCCAATCTCTCTGCTTTCTCACTGGTGGGCCTAGTGAAATGGGTCCAGTCAGAGCCAGCCTTGTACCCAGGCAGGGGAGGCAAGTGAGGTTTGCCAACTTTACCCTCAAAGGCGGGGGCCTCACCATGAGTCAGCCCCCTTTACATTCCTACCTGCTTCTGAGCCCTATCTCCCCAAGTAGGCTCTCACCAGCAGAGACAAGTACTCAGGCTTCAGGGCTCCCCTAAGCAGTGCTGACTCCTTACCCATGGGTGAGTTTCAGATCTGGGGTCCGGTCCAACAGGCCTGTGGTAGTTTGGACAAATGTTTTTCTTGCTGGGGCCCCACCCTTGCACTCTCTCTGTAAGGCTGAGGGAGCCCAGATATCTGGGGTCTGGTCAGAGCTCTGCACACAGGGTCCTTGTCTTATAGGCAGGACCAGGCACTAATGCTGATTTCCTGGCTTGTGGCTGGGAGAGGCAGAGAGTGTCCTCTCTGAGGAGGGAAATGGAGCTGCAGCCTCACCGATGATGTCATCCCAGGCTGAAGGGCTGGAGAGAGGAGCTGGGGGCTTGGCTGAAGGCCCATTTAGCAGGAGGGTAAAGAAGTGCCCCCAGGACAAGGCAGTTGAGCATTCCCAGATTTGCGGGGGACTTCCGGAGCAGCTTGCCCCTTCCTCTAGTCTCTGCAAGAGAGCAACAACCAAGATTTGCTTGGTTGTCAAATCTGTCCGCCTCGTCCTGCTGTGGGTGTCTGTGTCTCCACAGAAGCGACCAGGAACCCTCACAGGTGTCCTCCCCCACAGCTCAGAGAGCGGGAGGTAAACTGGCCTTAAGCCACAAGAGCTGGAAGGCAGCGGTGCCTGGACACTAGGGTTTGGGGTGGGGGAGAGGGGCGTTGGTCCCTCCGGTTTCCACCTGCACACACCCTGTATACTCGCGGTGCACCATTCTTGGCACACCCAGTGCCCTTACCTGAAAGCCAATGCGTACTGCTACCTACTCCCAAAATCCCCTCCGTCCCTCCGCTGCTTTCTGGACTGATCTCCACCTTCCCTGGTCGTCTCCACTCTCAGCTGGTTTGAAACAACGCCATGATCTGCAGGGGTGGGGGAGGGAAGGGGCATTGGAAAGGGCCCCCACTCACCAGGGTTTCCTCTCTTCTTCCCAGGAGCAGTCAGGGCTTCATGCACATGAAGCTGTCCCGGACCAAGGAGCATAAGTACGTGCTGGGCCAGAACAGCCCGCCCTTCAGCAGCGTCCCTGAAATCGTGCACCACTACGCAAGCCGCAAGCTGCCCATTAAGGGGGCTGAGCACATGTCCCTGCTCTACCCTGTGGCCATCCGTACTCTGTAGATGTGAGGCCCGGGCCGCGGTGACGGACCTGGACCCAGCCCTGTGGCCATCCCCTGGCTAAGGGCTGTGGTCTTCTCGGAGACATGATCTCCCACGCCTTTCTAACCCCTCTCCCAGGTATGGGGTGGAAGCTGGAGATTCCTTAATTTATTCTAAAGGGGAAAGACTTCTGGGGCCTTGGAGTAAGAAATGGTCTGGAGCTGAGGCAAGAGGAGTCCCTGGGGAGAAAGGATAGGCCCTGGAGGAAGGCAGCGGCTTCAGAAACGCAGGCCTCCTGAGGAGTTAAAGATCGGCAGCGCCAGCCCCTTTCCGCCCCTAGGGCAGAGGTGGCTACCCGGTTCCCCAACATCCTCTTCTCCCGGGGTCAATGCGGGGTGGAGCTGGACGCGGCCCCGCGAAGCGCCCAGGCCGTCTCTCCGCCTCCACGCCCGAACCGCCGCCGGGCTCCGCCCAGACTGTGGCGCGGAGCGTGGGGGACGCAGACCGCTGGGATGGAGATGGCACTGGGGCGGGGAGAGCAGGGGAACGCCGCGGGCCGGAGGGAACTTGTGCGGTCCCGGACCGCCCCGGCTCCCCGCCAGAGGCAATAAATAAACCCAGTTCTGCCAGGCGCAGTCGCAGATGCCTCCAGCGCCGCCCCCCGCCCGGGCTACGCGAGCACAGATCTGTTTATAAATCGGCTCTAGAGCAGACTCGGGACGGCTGTGAAAAGCGCTTTCGAAGCATCAAGTTCCTTCCTGTGACGAGATGTCAAAACATCCCCTCGCGCCCCCGCCCCGGCTGGGGGAGGGTCCCGGAGCCTGCGGGCGGCGCGGCGCCCCCTCCCCGCCGAGGCGAGGAGTGCGGCTCCCCAGGAGCGCCTCCAATTTCCTGCCTACAGCCATTTGTCTGGGAGGAGGGGAGCAGCAGAGAAACAAAGAGGCGGCGCGCCCGGCGGGAGGAGCGGGCGGCCCTGCTACGCGGAAGCCGAGCGCCCGCGGAGCTCGGGAAGCTGGCGCGGGCGACCGCGTTTCCTTTCCAGAGGAAGTGAGAGCCTGTCGCGCCTCCTCCATGCCCTGCAGGCAGGGTTCAGCCCTGTAGACCTGCAGCCTGCCGGGCTGGGCCTGAATTGCCCTCCCGCTTGGGGCTCAGGCTCAAAACCGAGGTCGGTGACTGGGTGGGTGGGGGGATCCGCGCGCGCCCTCTGCTGGCCGTGCTCCGAACCGCGGGTCCCGAGGGCCAGGCCACACCCGCCTGCGGCCTCGGCGGCGCCCCTGCCCGTGCCCACAGCTGGAACGCGTGGAGGCCTGTGGGCCCAGCCCCAGGGGATACCCACTGGGAAGCCAAAGGGAACTGCTGTCAGGCCATTCCAGGCCCGCCCTCTTGTTCTCACGGGCAACCTGAACAGTAACTCCCTGATGGGCAGAGCACACCTTCCAGGAGGGCTGCCCTGGGAGAGCAGTCTGAGGGCCTTCTCTAGAACCTACATCTGCAACTCCCAAGTGTGGTGTGAATCATGCGATTTTGGATTTTATAAATTAAGAATACATGATCTGTCAAATGTAAGAATTCTGTGGGGACATTCAAAGGGCTCTCTCCAAAGTGGACACTGCATCAGAAATTCCCTCATAGAGGGTTATCCTATCTTTAAGAGGTTTATCCTATCTTGGAGGGCATTCAGTCATTTTACAGATGCGTAAACAGAGGTGATGTGCTCATCTGTCTCCTCGCTGTCATCTCACTACCTGGTCTCAACTTTCCCATTACTCAGAGAAGTTCTGGGAATAACTGTGGTCCTGGACCAGGCCAGGCTGACTCTGCCTCCTTATAGGATGCTGCTGTGTCTCAGCCCACCACCCCCCACTTGGTGTCCAGCCCACCTTCTCCAGTACCCCCCAACATCCTCCTCCAGATCGGGCTGCAAAAGCGGCACACTGGCCACCCAGAGAGGCCTGCTATCAGGGAGGGTGCCCCTGAGCCAGGAAGGCATTTGGCCTTGGGTGGGTTCCTTTATTCCATGGATACTGGTAAGCTCAGAGAAAATGTCAGCACGGGCCTAGGGTAGCTGGTTGGTTGAGGGGCTTCCTCTGCCAGTATCTACTGCATCCCAGGGCAAAATAAAGAAACCCAGAGGGCAGAAAAGTGGTTTATTTGTGAAGGAGAATATGGAGCAGGAAGGGGAGAGGGCTGAAGAGTACTACATAGTGAGATTGGGCCAGGTTCTGACTACAGTACCCATTCAAATACTTGGTAGAGAAGATCAGTGGTGCTGTTAGACTGGAGCCCTACAAATTACTCTCTGTGGGTTCACCCTCTACCCTCTCCAAGGCATTTCCCAGTCCTTTTGTCAGAAGAGGGGGACGACAAGGGGAAGGGATTCTAAGATGCCAGCATCTGTGCTCCTTCATCCTTAGGATCACAGCACACACACACCCCTGCATGCTCTCGCTCACACGCTCACACACACGCACACGTACACGCACACGCGCGCACACACACACACACACACTCTACGTGCCAGCTCCAGTCTTTTGAGTTTTTCCTCTTAGTTTGGAAAAAGAGGTGTCACTTTGCCCCCAACCTCTAGTCCCTAGACGGTGCCTCCCACTTCTCCAGGCTGAGACATTGTGAGCCTGGGGGTCCCTGAACCCACATGGGATGACTAACCATGGCCACCTTCCTGCTTCAAGGCTGGGAGATGGGAATGGGGAGAAGGCTGAGGGAGCCAGAAACAGGAAGTACAAAGGTGAGGTGTGGCCCACACCTCTGCTCACTGGGCAATGGGTGGAGCCCTTGGGCAGGAGGCCTAGAAGTTCTCGTAATGGTGGGAGAAATGAGTCCTGTCCTGCCTGTTGATGAGCTGACAGGCCTTTTCCACATTCTTGGTCATGCCAGGGGGGCCACAGCTAAACACTCCAATCTTGCGGACCTGTTTGGAGGAGGAAGAAGTGAAGGCTAGCTCAGTATTTACAGGGAGGCTAGCTCAGTGTCCATGTTTCAGTGGTCCTTGGTGAGGGCTCATTCCATGTTCCTGATGAAGGTTTGCTTCTACCATGCATGGTAAGGGCTGGCTCAGGGTCGTCTAACTCAATTTTGGCAGATGTGCTCTCTGTGGGTTCAGTCTTCTACCCCCTCCAAGGCATTTGCCAGCTTCAAGTGCAAGATCAGTGTTTCTAATAGGGTCTGGCTTGACCCATGTTCAAGTTGAGGCATAGCTTAGTGTCTCATTAAGGGCTAACTCAGTATTTATGATAGCAGTGGCTTGCCCAGTGTTCATGGTGAAGTTTAGCTCTGTTTCCAGGGTAAGGCCTGGCTCAGTAGTAGTGGTAATGGTAGCTCTTTGTTCTGGACAAGGCATCATGGCTTCAGAAGTGGTAAGTCCCTGTCACCTGTCACCTGCCTCCTCCCCTAGCCCTTCAGGGTGACCCCCACTTCTCCTTTCTCATTCCATTACCCAACCAAGAGAACCTGGATATGGGAGGGGACTGACCTGTGGGTGAACCTCCTGCAGGGAGTTGAAGAAGGCCTCGAAGGGTGGGCGGCCAAAGTGGGTAACAGAGCGCAGGCCCGTGAACAGACTCCGGTTCAGCACCTTCTGGAAGTGCCGCTCACAGATGTACTAGGGACACAGGGACAGGTCAAGCCAAGGACAATCAGAGTCAGTGCCTAGCCCAAACCAGCCCAAAGCCTGGGGTGGGGAGAGAGCTAGAGGCTGTGTATTGGAGCCACCAGCCCTGTGCCTCCCGCCAGCTGAGCCTGACTGTCCATGCACCTGCCCTGGCCATCCTGCCGACCCACACACCCACGCAGCTGCCCTGCCTATCTAGCTCCGATGTACCAGCATGGTGGTCCTGAGGTCGAACTTCTCAGCCAGCTGGGTAATGTAGATGTGCACAGACACCAGGTCCTGGTGGTCATTCTCCTCCACCTCCCGGATGATGTCAGCCAGCCACTCGAACTGCCGCTGGGTCCGTGTCACCCAGATGAAATATATCTGGAGACACATGGCTGGAGCTCAGGGCCCAGCTCAGCTCAGGCTCCCTGCATCCGGGAATCTCCACATCAATAGAACTCTTCTGGTCTCAGCCAGCTTGTGCCTCTCCCCAGACAGCCTGGGGACATGGAGTGTATGGAGCCACAGGGCCAGGCTCTGGGGCAGAGGGTGGAGTTGCCCCAGGATGTGGAGAGGTGCAAGTGAGCACCAGCCTGGTGTCTAATGGGGTGGGAAGCAGCTTTGTCACATGGAGCCTGTCATGCCACTCCTTTCAGTAGGCCCTCCTCAGGCTTCTAGGTTCCCAACCAACCCTAGCCCATAGGGAAAGTGTCCCACTAAGGGGCTTGTCACAGAACAACCTCAGGGAAAACCCACCTGACTGCCTAGAAGGGATGGGAATGGATTTAAAGCAAGGCCAAGGGGATGGAAGCTGCCCTGGGGAATCCATCTCCAGCTTCTGATGGAGAGAAGTGGGGCTGTGTGGATTAAGAAGCAGAGGCAGAGCTGGCACGGACAAAAGAACAGGGAGCTGACTATCACCCCCTGAATGCTGACAGCATATGGGCTGGGCTTCTGCCCGCTGCATTTCTGCATTCCTGACTCACCTGCCAGGCCTAGAAAGACAAGCAGGGGCCTGCCTGCCACCAGGTCCAGGCTGGGGTGAAGGGGCCTGGTGTACAGGGGGCCCGAGGGCCTGGGCTGCATTCCCGGAGCCAGCTGTGCCCATCAGCCTTGACTTGCCACCTCCCAGCCTTTTCCCCTTGAGAGCAAAGCCAGTTTCACCTGTGCCTCACCCCAGGTGTGCCCATCCCGCTCCCAGCCCAACAGTGCCCCAAATGCTAGCCTCCTCTGTAAAAGGGAATGGGTTTCTTCATGCCTCTCAGATCCTGCCTGGAGAGACTCCCAGAAGCAAAATCGATGTGGGATGCCACATAACTGAGGAAAGGAACCTGGGGACATCAGCAAACCAACTCTGTCCTTCAGGGTCTGAGGATAATCTGACCCCATCTAGGGTCACGGCAGCTGGATCTTGCCCAGATCAGGAAGACCAAGAACAGGCAGGAGAGACAAGCACAGATGCACACAGTAACAGGGAGCAGGGCCATGGGCTGGCCGATGGAGGGGGCACTCACCTTCTTACAGAACACTTGGTAGCTGACGGATGACTTAAATACCAGATCTTTGAGGATGGAGGCAAAGGGGGTAACCCCAATGCCCCCTCCCACCAGCACTGACACCTCAAACTTATGCCATTCCTGGTGGCCCTCTCCAAATGGTCCATCGAGGTACAGCTGCAGGGAGGGGAGTGGGTTTCAGTTCAGCTCGGCTCCCACCATAGGTCTGAAGCCAGAAATGGGCGGCCAGGAAAGGCAGGCAGATTTACAGAGTGAGGGCAAGGGGGGACTATGGCATTATCTGGAACAACCGGTCTCTGGATGGAGGGGCGCAGTGGGCAGCCTGTTGCTGCAGGGCCACAGCCTGCTAAGGGGATGTGGGAGCACGTGGCACGTCTGGCCCGGGTCTGGTACCTTCGGGTATCTGGCACAGCCGTCCGTTGGGGGTGAGTAGATCTCCCTGAGGCGAGTGGTCCAGGGCCCTGCTGCCCGGATGTGCAGGCTGAGCGTGTCCTCATGGGGCGCAGAAGTGAGTGTGAAGGGGTGGTACTCGGTGGTCCCCAGAGCCAGGCAAGCGATCCGCACCCACTGCCCAGACTTGTACTCAAAGCCCTGGGGCCGCTGGAACTGCA